>NDGN011464187.1:0-10164 GCA_002564285.1 Tympanoctomys barrerae
GGGAGAGCGAGAGCGGGAATGAGTCACTGTCCTGCATCATCTCCTGATAGCTGGCCGTGTGGAGCCGCCTCGCCCAGCCTCGGGGCACTGCGGGGTGCAGGGGGAGCTCCAGCTCCGCACATCACCTGCCCACTGCCAAGCTCTGGATTCCCAGTTCCCTGCAGCTCCCTGGGATCCTGCAGCCACCTGGCTGTCACCGCAGATGCCGGCCAGTGGGAAGGAAGCTGAGCAAAGCCATCTTGCCAGGGCCTCCACCGAGGCAGCCTGGCTTAGGGGAAAGGGAACCGCTTTAGAGCCAGACTGCCTGGGTTTGAATCCCAGCCCCACCTCTACCTCAGCCTGCAGCCTTGGGAGGACCCAGGGAGCCTGGGTGGCAAGAGGGTCCTCGGCTAAGGGCAGTCACCTTGTCCTTGCCAAGGTCTGTGTGGTGTATACTATGTCAAGAGCCCAGTCCTCCAAATGACAACGCAGGCCAGTAGCATGCCGTGTCCAGCCCCTGGGAGCTCTGATGATGCCCATGTCCTCCTGAAGCTCTGAGAGGGCCCTCGGTTCCTGAGTCTCAGATGGGGAAACCGAGGTCCAGGGGAGCTCAGCCTTGGCAGAAAACAGGACACAACCCAAGAGGGGTGGGAGATGGGGCTGATCCAGGTGGCACCCTGGCCCCTGGAAGTGGCCTTCAGTGCCAAGGGCAGGATTCCCAGGGGGTCCTGCCCCTCCTCTGGGTGGGGCACAGCAATCCCTCATGGGAGCGTCCTAATCCCCCCGCTGTCCTGACTCTGCCTCCTCAGAGCAGCACATGGGTAAGTACAAAGGGCATCCTCAAGGTCAAGGACACCCTCCCCAAGGTCAAGGGCAGTCCTCACCCCTCAGGCCAACTGTGCATCACTGCGTGGCTTGACCCCGGAGTCCACAGCTGCAGGTTCAGGCAAAGCTGTGCCTATGCAGGGGGCCGGCCGCCTCGTCGGCAGCGCCCAGCCCAGCCAGCCTGCCCTCCGCTCTGCCTCCTAACACACTCCCCTCCTCTTGCGCTTGCCCTTTTCCTACCACCGTGTGCCCTTTTGCACTAATGTTTGCTATTTTAGTGAAATACAAATACACATTTTAAGTAGGCCGTTTAGAGCCGTCTCTGAACCAAGCAGTTGTGAAAATGGAAACAGTACTCCAGCTCGCTGCTGAGCGGGGGCTATGACGACACGCAAGCTGTGAGGGCATTTCCTCTCTTACGACACCAGCCAACGTGGACATACAGGCACGGCAAGCATCAGGTATGTTAGGGGCCAAGAAAGTGGGGCAGGTCAGTCCTCAAGATATTTTCAGAGGTCAGGAACAGCCATGTCACAGCCTCTGGGAGGGAGGGCGCTGGGGACAGCGAAGGCCTCCCCAGCCTGGGTGACAGAGCCCTGCATGCCCCAGCCTCTCTGTACAGAGTGTCACATCAGGAAGTCAAAGCATACAACACAAACCCTACCCAGAAAGATCCATCTCGAAGGTTTGCCTGTGGAGGTTGGGCAGCCTCGAGCACATCCCTACCGCTTCCCGTACACTCAGCCTCTCCACAGGTCTGTGGCCAGCAGCCCCTAGTCAGCCACAGAGCCCAGTGGGGGGTGACCCCTGCCAGGCCCACGTGACCTGTAACTGCAGGAAAGGCAAGCAGGGTGGCAGGGAGGAAGCAGGGACTGACCTTGTGCCCACGTGAGGACCCAGGACAGAAGGCATGGCCCGCCGATGGCCCTTCTGGGTCCTTGCCACCCTCTGCCCCACCCTCAGATCTATGCAATGCCAGCCACGCCCCTGAGGCCGATGCCAGGTCTCCAGGGCAAGGCCACTCCATCAGGCAGCCTGCTCTCCGTGGGCTGAGGGCAGAGATGCCGTGAGCCTCAGGGCTGAGCAGACCAGACCCACTTCCCATGGGCCCTCTGAGGCCAGTGCCACCATTTTCCCAGAGAACAAACAAAGTTGGTGGAGACAGTGTCAGAAGCACATCCCACCATGCCAACCGCCCACCCCCAGCCCCTCTTCCAGAAAGAATGCCAAACACTGCGCCCTTGCCATGGGCACCCGGTCCCCGGCTCACATGATGCGCTCCCAGCTCCCAAACACCACCACCCAGGGCCTTTGCCAGCTGCTCTCTCACCTGGACTGTCCTCCCCACCTGGCCTGATTTGGTGTCTAGTGTCAGCGCCGTCACCGACCTGCAGCCCAGCATCTTTGCTCCTTGCTCTGCTTTCCGTCCAGTGACACTCTGGCCCATCTGCCAGAAAGCACAGTGCTGACTGGCCTGCCCACCTCACTATATCCAGGAGCACTGACCCAGGGGCAGGAAGTTCCTTTAGGCCAATGCCACGTCCAGGATGCCAAGAGGGTCCCCAGCTCCTCCCACGGTTCCCACCCCAGCCCGCTCTCCACCCTGACAGAATCCAGCCACCCGTGGACAGCTGACAGAGTCACTCTGGCCAGCAGGGCAGAATCAGGGAGCTCCACCCAGACCCAGAGCCGCAGCGTGCAGTCGCGAGGTTGTCTGCGTTTGCCAGTCCCTCATGAGCCGCCGCCTGGCGTATGTCAGCCGTGGCTCCAGCCATCTGGCAACAAACTCAGAAAGCTGCGTCCTCAACACAAAATATCAAGTGTGAGCCTGGCCTGCAGGTGACAGCGCACGCCACGGGTGGGTGAGGGGAAAGCGGACCTCCTCCCGGTTCCTCTTCCTGCACATCAATCAAGGGCCTCCTCTCCCGGGATCCACTGTCCATCACTAAGCCCACATCTCCGCCTGTGTTCCACACCAAGCTGTGCCCACAGGGAATCCAGAAGAGAACCTTCCCGAGCCACCGTGGAGGAGTCTGCTTGCGGGAGTCCAGCCTCCTGAAACCTCCAGCAACCCCCCCCAGGCTTGGCTTGACTCTCATCCGGGTGGAAATCCCTCTGTAGGGCATGTGGATACTTCCTTTGTGTCTAGAGAGGACACCAGGGACACCACAGTAGCCATCCGTGGGGCCAGGCAGACAACAGAAAGGAAGGCAACGGATGGGGCGAAGCACTAGGGAGCCAGAGGGCCGCATGGAAGGGCAAAGTGAAACCCTCAGGCCAGGTCAGGCAGCCGCTGCTCTGATCACGCCCATCGGTGACACGTGGTAACGTGGAGTCACCAGCAGTGCTGCACAGCACTTGGGTGTGTTTCTGTCTTAACTTGTAGACTAAAACTTAATGAATAGGTGCAAAAAATAAATCCTCTTCTGTAACCCGGAGCTCATAGTTCGGTATGAGTTCAAGGCATTGCAGGAATGTTCCTGTGAGGTGCGTGGTACAGGCCAGGGGTCCTGGGACACAAGGCCGAGGCAAGAGGAACTCAGCTCAGACTGTCTTGTGAGTCTATATCGGAAGACAAAGCAAAAGCAGAAACGTATGATAACCTGATACAGATTAGAATGGTGTTAACTTGCAAATTTTATTCCGAAACTAAAGTTAACATTAAGCACAGGACTTGAGCAAACTATAGACCTGATGTTCTAATTTGTACGCTGCGGCCCATGAAGATAGCTTTTCTCTTAAAGGCTTCTGTTTGAACATGAGGCTGGAGTTGAGGACGGTCTTGCTGTGCTGGGCCGTGTTTATTTAAATGTAGTAAATAATGACACCAGACTAGAATTTCTACAGGTTTTCATTTAAAATACTATTCTCTGTTTTGTTATTTGTTTGTGTATTTTTGCATTTAGAGACAAGGTCTCACTAGACAGCCCAGGCTGGCCTCAAGCTCATGGCTGTCCTCCTGCCTCAGCCTCCCAAGTGCTGGGATTATAGGCGTGTACCACCACACCTGGTTCATTTTCACAAAAGCCAGAATGTGCAATTTGGCTTTTAGATACTAGAAAATGCCATTTTGACCAGGGAGACAAATCAGAGGGGCCAGTGTGGACCTGAGACCCACATGAGGCTCCACCAGGCCCAGAAGCCCAGACACTGCAGGCTGAGGGAGGCCGAGGCACCAGCCTGGGCCGGGCACCCCGCTCTCTGCACATCCGCTCCAGCCCAGAAGCCTAAGTCAGGCAGTCACATGTTTCAAGCACCAAACACACCCTGGGATCTGCTGAGCTAGACGCACGCAGATGTGACTGAAAATCCGAAAGGAACAGGCTGTGACAGGGGTGCGTGGAGAGTGGCTCGGCACTGGGGACCAAGCTGACACTAAGGCAGGGGGCTGCAGGGCCCCACCGGGGTGGCATCCAGGGAAGCTCAGCTGTAGGAACTCAGAACACGCTCGGCTAAGGAACGGGGTGGTGGTGCCGAGGAGACTGCACGAGCTTGCGGAAGTCACAGTGTCCCTCACCTGAAACGTCTCCCAGGATGGAGGTTCTTCATCCACAGACTGGGCAAAAGGAGCGCCCAGGCCTCGGGAGGGCTTGCAGGGGCAAAGCTTCATGATTCGGACTCGGACGCAGCCGTCTGAATTAACTTCTCCGTCCACCTAAACCTCTGCCCAGCCTTAGGGTGGACGCAGAATGCATTCAGCACAGAGCATCAGATGCCTGAGAGGTGACGCACGTGCCCCACACCCACAGGGGTGACCCAACAGCCACGTTTGCCTGACTGCACGTGCAGCAAGCTGGTGCCAGGCCTTGGTACCGGGAACCTGCGGGTCCTGAGGGCAGGATGAACGCCGCTGTGCCCCAGGACCCAGCACCCTACCTCCATCCACCTTGCCAGGAGCGGCATGCAGCCGGCAGCCACTGCAGTGCAGGCTCCTTCAGGTCACAGCCCCCAGCCTGCTGTCCCTGCCTGCTCACCTGTCCCTGCACCTCACCCGTCCAGCCCACTCCTCTGCACGGTCCTGTCCTAGGCACTTGTCACACTGTCAAATGAATATTTCTCAGTGTCTCTGTGCCCTGCCTGCTTCCCTCACCCCCCTCCTGGCTGGGCCATGGAGGCAGCGGCCTTAGGGCTCACTCACCGCTGAGCAGCACGGCATTGGCACACAGTATGTGCTCAAGAAATAATCATTGGACAAATGGCTGTGCTTGGACTCGTTAGTTGTCTGGACTGACATGGACAACTGGGCTTCGTACAGACAAAAGTCCAACTTCTGGAAGCTCCCAGGCCTGAAATATCAAAGCCAAGGATGGAAAGGTTAATCTCCCACCAGGCAGAACTGGAGCGGAGCTGCCGCAGGAGGCGGGCACGAGGCACCCCGGACAGCCGTGACCTTTCGTCTCCAGCAACAACAGCGCCGGCTCCAATTACCACAGACAAGCGAGCTGTGTGCAGCCCTGCGTGTTTGCAGGCCTAACAACAAGCACCAGGACCACGCAGGGCCGAGGGCAGGGCTTCCCGGGCAGTCGAGGGCAGGAGAGGCTGGGCCAGTGGGACAGGCGCAGGCTGCACCCCAGGCCCCTCTGCCCCAGGCCCTGGCCACCCCACGTTGAGGCGAGAAAGGACTCTAAGTCTCTGGAAGTGGGGCGCCAGTCACCCCAGACTAGGGACCCCTGACTGACCCCAGTTAGCTCTATCTCTTTTAAAGCCCTCTCCAAGCCACCTGTCACACACCTGTAATCCTAGCCCTGGGGAGACTGAGGCAGAGGACTGCTATGACTTTTCCTACATGTTGAGTTCAAAGCCAGCCTGAACTGCTTAGACAGACCCTATCTCAAAAAGCAAAACAAAAGAAGCAGGGTGAGGGTTTGCAGGGCCGAGAAGGGAATGGGATAAAAGAAGCAAGAAGTGCCATGTGCAGGTGCAAATTCCCCATAACGAATGTGATCACTGTGTATATCTAAAATGTACCAAAAGAATTGTCCATTATGTAAAAAAATAAATAAATAAAAAATCAAATTTTTTTTAACAGTCTGTCCCCATATTCAGTCACACGCTAGGGTCCGGGTCAGGACCTCTGGCCGTGGACTGGGGGTTCACAGCTCCACCGCAGCACCGGGGCACGTGTGCCAGGCCAGCTGCATGCCGGGGTGGATGAGTCCAAGGCCCCACTGTCTCAGAGCCACCTTCGCCACCCACAGTGCTCCCAGGACTGCAAATGACATCCGTGACATCCACAGGTCACTTCCTCAGAGCTGGCATATAACCAAGGGGAAACCTGGGCCCCGCCAGATGGGGTATGAGGGGACAGACAGGCAAGAGGCGCTGCAGCCCACGCCGAAGAGGAAGGGACATTAGGGGTAATGGGGCAGTGGGCCTCTGTGGTCCCTCTGTGGAGGGTGACAAGGTCTCCACACAACCTCCTGAGCCAATTCCAGGATGAAAACAGAAGCCTGGATGTCCCAAGTCCTCTCCTTCAGAGGCTCAGGAGCTGAGGGGGTGCCCAAGTCTCCTGCCCCTCCCCGGGAGGCGGCAACGCTCCTCTGATTCCTCCCCAGGGGCTGGGGAGCCACAGGGCCCCTCCAGGAACACGGTCAGAATGGGGAGCCGCAGAAGCCTGCCTTTGGTCCGCATTCATCTCCGCAGAGACAGAACGTGCAGCACTCGCTCCCCCATAATTCACCCTGTCACGCTTAATAGCCAATAATAAGAGTTAACATTTTCTGAGCCAAGCACTTTACACCCCTGCTCTCGTAATCCGCGTACAGGCGCAGGAAGGCCGGCTGACTCGTCCTGCTCCTGCGGCAAGGACACGGCCAGCTCACCAGGGGGGCGCTTGCCTGGTGCTGCTGTAAGTCCTTCATTTACAGCTTCTCACTTGGGGCCGGGGAGATAGCTCAGTGGCACGAGCACCTGCCTGGCAAGCACAAGGTCCTGAGTTCAATCCCTGGTACTAAAAAAGAATGAAAAATAAATACAGCTACTCATTTGCTGCCTTCATTCTTATGTCTCAGATACCCACAGCCCAGAGGACAGAGATGCTAAGCTAGTGCTGGTTGTTTGGATGGGTGGATGTTTGAGTGGTAGAAGAAGAGAAAGAAGGGAGAAAGAAAGAAGATGGGGGCTGGGGAGGCAGCTCAGTGATCTAAGTGCCTGCCTGGCAATCACAAGGACCCGGGTTCGATCCCTGGCACTGGGTACCATGTCAGCCCTGTACCATGCTGGCCACCAATACCCGGGATGGTGGTGCACACCTCTAATCCCAGCACTGGGGAGGCTGAGACAGGAAGATCACTACGAGTCCAAGGTACATAGATAGACCTTATACAAAATAAGTAAATAAATTTTAAAAAGATTTTTTTAAAAAGAAAGATGGATGAATGGATGGATGGATGGATGGATGGATGGATGGGTTAGATGGATTGGATGGATAGGTGATAGATTGGTAAATGGATGGATGGATGATTGATGGATGGGGGATGGATGGATAACTGGATAGATTGATGATGGATGGATGGATGGACGGGCAGGTAGATGGATGGGCAGGTAGATGGATGGGCCAGTGAGTAGACGGTGGCACGTGGACGGTAAATGGTAGGGTGGGTAGAGGAGCACCAAGCCACTCCTCTATGCTGGGGAAGACAAAGAGATGGATACACAAAGCCTGCAGCAAGTGCTTGGGAGACAATCATGGACATAAACCGCAGTTGGGATAGAAGCAGCTAAGGGGCCTAAGGGAGGTGAGGGGAAGCTCTTCACAGACAAGAGGTGTCCCCTGAGGACAACGGAAGACTTCACAGAAGAGGTGACCTCTGGGAGATGCAGGGAAAGGGTCTCCCTGGAAGGGGACCAAGAGTCAATGATGGGATGGAGAAAGGCCACATGCCACCTTGGTTGCCACCTTGGAGTCAGCAGTGTCCCCACCCGACTCCTGCCCAACCCTGAGCTCCCCTGGGTCAAGGACTGTTATGCCCCTTTCTCCGCCACCCAGCCCCAGCCTGGGCAGGAGGGCCTGTGGTACTGTCTCGACTGACCCAGAGGGCTGGGGAGACAGCTCAGTAGAACAAGTGCCTGCCCGGTAGACTGACCCAGGTCACGCTCATGTCGATGGACCACCGCCTAGAAGGTGAGGAGCATGAGCGGAAACAGGAATGAACACATATACTAGGCACTTTCGACATGCCAGGTGTCCAGCATGTGTGACCTCAGTGACATTCAGTGACCCCTGCAAAGGGCCCATCACAGGCAGATGGGGAGAATCACTTGTCCCAGTCCCACAAACAGGGGCCACAGGACTGGTTTAAGCCTGGGGCAGCTAGCCCAAAGCCCCAGAGCTTCCACAGTGTGCAGGGGAGGGACAAGAGCCACGGGCCCTAGGGCACCTGGTGTCTCACTGGGCTAGTGAGAAATGACCGCATCAAAGTCAATTTACAAGCTCTCTGGGGCCCTGTTCGCTGTCTACCTAACATTTCTTAACGATCACTCAAGATGCATTAAGAAAATCCATCATTTTCTCTGCTGCAGAGAAGAGCTGTGTAAACTCCAGTGCACCCATCTCCCACCTGTTGCCTCCATCTTTGCCTGCCTGGTGCCACCCAGAGGTCACGGGAGCAAGGTCACCCTACTGAGCCCCTCCAGACACAGGCAAGTGGATCTCAGCTGGCACCTGTCACCGCACAGGACAGGCCAGGAAGAGAAGCTGATATGCTGCTGACGGCCTCAGTGTGGGGAGCTGAGGGCCTGGCCTCCCGGGGAGTTTCTGGAAGCTTCAAAATTCCAGCTGCCACCCCCATGGGTCCCCCAAACGGCCAGCAGCTGTTACAGGGTCTGAGCCACAGAAATCACTGTCACACTACTCCAGGGTCAGAAGTCCAAGATGACAGTGCCACCCGCAGATGCCTGGTGAGGACCACAGCCCTGGCTTGCAGGTGGCCGNCTGTTCTGTGCCTCTCCTTACCAGGGCCCCAGTCCCATCCCAAGGGGCTAACGCCTGGGACACAGTCACCCCGACACCATCCCACCAGGCGTGAGGCCAGGACTCAGGCTGGGTTCTCCACATGTGAATCCTGGGGACACGGATTCAGGTCATGCCAAGGTCGAGGTTAGCAGGCAGTGAGCTCTCAGAGAAGCACAGCTGGTCTGGGTGATTGGCCATGTGGGAAACAGGGGACAGGGGACAGAACTCAGAAGTCTAGGGGCCTAGAAAGCCCACCAAGCCAGCATTAGAGATTCACTGGGTTGTGGTGGACTCAGGAGGCATCAAAAGGCCAGCTCTGAGGAGACAGGAACACTAGGTAGGAAGGTCCGCAGTGGACCCATGCGCAGGGGCTTGGACTCATCCCACCACTCTGGGGAGCCCCTGGAGGGTTGAGAGCAGAGAGTGACACCAGCAGACCTGTCATTTGGACCAGCACTGCTGCAGGACCAGACAGGAAGAGAAGCACAGTGAAGCCAGGCCACCAAGTGCGCAGGCAAGAACACACAAATCCCCCAGGAGGCCGGGCCCCCTACGCCCTTCCACAGGCAGGATGAGCCCGGGGCCCATCTACATCCAGCCCAGCTGCCCCTCTTACCTCTGCTTCCCACTGACTCGCATGCCCTACCCCAAGGCGCCCCTGGCCTGCCAGCATCTCAGCACCCCTCTGCATGCTAGGGAACACATGCACAGAACCACAGCCGGGCATCTGCATGGCCCTCTTGAGGCCCCTGTCCCCAGAGGTTCAGGGAGTCAGAAGGAGGGACTGTTCTCACTGCCTAGTATCCCCGGCCTGGTCTCAGTAGGTGCCCCAGATTCTCTCTGTACCTGAATGAATGACCACCAGGGACCCCCCAACCAGCCACTGAGTCCAGCCCTGCTGCTACCCTGGAGACCCCTGCACCCGTCTGCTGTGCCAGGAGCCCTGTAGTGCCCAAGTGCATAGAACATGCACCAGCTGGGACCTCGGAGCCACAGGGTGCTCATTCTGGTGGCCACAGCTCCCCAGCTGCACAAGAGCCAGAGCTCAGCCACAAATAAGCGCTGTTACTGTTGCAAACCGAATTGTTCACATACAGAGGCGTCCGTGAGCTGAGACACTACTGTAGTCCATTACAGCAACACAAAGCGGGCCGCTCCGGCCTCTCCTCTGCTGGGAACGCACCCTCACTAGCTGATCTCAGCAATGACCCTGTTTCTAAATTAAGTCACACTCACATAAGGTCACCGGCCACTCAGATATGAACTTGGGACACCATGCACCCCATCCAGACCGACTCCAAATCCCACACTACCTTGTCCCCGGCACTGTTTCCTGATCGAACACCATCCTGTAACTTTCCAGAAAAAAACAGCAGAGACCGCCACTCCCTCTTGGACGGTTCACA
>NDGN011464190.1:0-13519 GCA_002564285.1 Tympanoctomys barrerae
AGAAAGAGAGAGAGAGAGAGAAAAGAGACAATGATCTCAAAAATTCTTCCATTGTAATTTGTAAATTTTACAGCTTCTAAGGTTCCGAACAAAAGTTCAAGCCCAAGTTCCTGCTCAGCCCCTTGTACAGAAAAAGCTGATGGGGCGAGCTAGATAACTCAGCAGAGCAAAGGGCCTGCTTGGGAAGGTGGAAGAACTTTGGTTCCATCCCCAGCAGGCTGTGCTGCCCCTCCACACCCCCCCATGGTTCACTGAGATGGTACCCGCAACTGCACATGGTGGCACGTGCTTGTATTCCTAGCAATTGATAGTCTGAAAAGAAGAGGATCACTACGAGTCCAGTCTGTGTAGAGAGACCCTGTAGACCCTGTACTAAATACATTACATATAAATAAATAAATAACCTCAGCAAAACTGTTGGATGCTGCCCAGAGTCTAGGCCAGCCACTTCTCTTCTCTTTCTGACCTCAGGGCTCGTCATGGTGCTGGGGTTGAGCCTGGGGACCAGATGAACTTAGGTTTCAGAAGGGAGAACGGAGCTGTGTGTGCTCAGACCCCACGGAGAATGCTGGGAAGGATGCAATACATCATCCAAAGAATTTATTTCCCCATTTAGCAATTCCTCATCATTTTCAGTGAATCAGCAGACTGAATTGTAGATGATACAGTAGTGACACTGAAAGGCAAACTAGCTTAGCAAATTGTATACCTCACTTAGAGATTAATAGGTCACACTTACGCATTATGACCATTCATACATGGTGAGAATGTCAATACTTCCTATGTCCTTATGCAATTAAGTGTAACAGAGAACATTTACTTGGTAGTTCATTTACTTGCTACTTCAATGCAACTCATGCATTGCAGGGTCTGCATAGGTCCTGTGATGTTAATACAAATGAGAAACCCCAGAGGCCAACAGGAAGCCCTCACTCCACTGATTCCTTTTCTGCACCTGCTCCTAGGGACCTGCTTTGTTCTCCATGGACCACAGTGCCCCCAGTGTGTTTCTCCCATAGTAATACATGGCGATTTTTTCATATTTCAGACTGCTCATTTGCAGATGCAGGGCATATTTGCAGTTGTTTCTGGAGATGGTGTATCAACCTTTCACAGAATCTGCATAGTACATGATTCCAGCACTGGAAATGATGAGTGAGATACACTGCCTCCTTCCCTGGAGCCTATGAATGCAGATCATGTCACAGCTGCTGAAAGTGATACCAAAGGCCACAGAGGAGAATCTCAGGGACCCACAGGCTTCACCAAGGCTCCCCTGGACTCTACCAGGTGCACCTCTGTCTGTGCACTTGTAAATGCAGATATCTTTATCAGGAATGTCACATGTCCACTACTTAACCAACTCATGTCCTGTGATGCCCTCAGCATCCTTTGTTCTATGCAATTTATCTTTTAAAAATGCAGCTAAGATAACCCAGGTAAGCATACCCTCCATGGTATGCCCTCTGTGCTCAGTCCTGATCGCCAACTATGAACAGCTGAGCATCCAGGTCAGGGCTTCTCTCCAGAGCTGCAAGGTCTTGTCTGGGCTGGATTTCATCAGCACTGGGAGGCCCTATTTGCAAGGCCTACTGTTATGTAGACAGCTCTGGAGATGAAAACCTCACACAGGGCTATTCCCACATCAGATGTGAATGTTAGTATGCATATGACATTTGCTA
Organism: Tympanoctomys barrerae; assembly: GCA_002564285.1. NCBI lineage: Eukaryota > Metazoa > Chordata > Mammalia > Rodentia > Octodontidae > Tympanoctomys > Tympanoctomys barrerae. Next base: position 1,683 of record NDGN011464190.1, read on the forward strand.
CTAATGATTTCAAGACCATATGGAAACTCCCTTGGTATTTCTTTTTGTCTCCTTTTGTTTCTTCCATAAAGAGGCTGCATTTGTCTATTCAATTTCTCTCTTCCAAGAACATGAAATATGAAATATGAATGTTTCTGAAAGTTTCTTTTGTTACAGGAGGGATTTGAGGCACTATAAATATTCTCCCCACTGCTGGGCCCTATTCTCTCCAAAGATGTGAACAAGTGGCTTCCTGTTCCAGCTCCTGGACAGAGAACATACATGCCTGGTGCTAATGCCACTCCCCTCTTCCTGTAAGGAGAATGTGTGACTTTGCTTTGTTGTATTTTCTGCTATGAGAAAACAGATCCAGCATTTGTATGATGTCTAGTAGCGAATCTCTCATTTGTAACTGCCATTAACTCCCTCACTCTTTTTCTACACTTAGCTGTTGCTAAGCTGTGAAGATGTAACACATAAAATGTGTGTATGTAAAGTGTGCACCTTGTAAGTATTAACACACATGGACACTTGCACAATCACACACAATCAAAGTCGGGAACACACGGGTCATCCAGCAGTATGTCCCTTGGCTTATCTGCAATGGTCCCTCTAGCTGCTTCCCTTCTGCATCCTTTCACGAGGGAGCATGTGACCACCTTCTTGTTCTTTATATTCACATTCCAATTTCAACATTTATACAAAGTGCAAAAGCCCCTTAATGCTGGCTATGCTTAGCATATAATATGTATTTGAAATATCTTCACGTGACCAGCCATGGTGGCACAAGCCTGTGATCCCAGCACTGGAGAGGCTGAGATAGGAGAGTCACTATGAGTCCCTGCTGCCTAGTGAGACCGTGTGCCAAATCAGTAATTAACAAAATATTAAAATATCAAAAATTTAAAAAGAACATAGTGAGTCCTGAGATCAGATATGGAGCCCTAACATCATCCTGTCTGCCTTTTCCCACAATCACAACTGGGAGCCTCCACAATAAACAGAAAAATGCTGCATTGGTCCAGCAAATTAAAAGTAGCTTAGTACATCTGTGAGAATATCTTAAATATTGAGATACAAGTGGAAATTCATCAGGATGCCATATGGGCTTATCTGGTAGCTCCAAAGCATCTGTATAGGGGGTGAACCCTTGCATATGAAGGTGAAAATGAGACAGAAGTACAACTTTTTCTATCTGCCTCTGAGTGGAGGATGCTGACTCAGTCCTTGAAAAGCTTAGTGATGTCCCTTGGGTCCATTGCTTGAAGCCTAGGATCTCCCACTCCAAGACATAACCGTGTAGTGGAAAAGCTGGTCATGGAGCTGGGTGTGCTTACAGATGAAGGATGGCTTTCACAAGATAAATACTAGCACCGAGGGCCCAAGGATAAGAGGCCTGTGAGGTACATACAGCACATGAGTAAAGGTGCATGTGAATAACAAACCATCAAGTCACGTTTCATGTGCTTATCTGCACATCCATTTCAAGTCTTGCCTTAAATCAAGTTTCATTCTCCACTCTTCATTTGCTGATTCTTAATTTAGCATATTCTTCAGTTTTCAGGCCAGCAGCTGAAAGCTCTCATCTCACTGAAATGGCAGAATTTGTCTCAGAACCAAACTCAGCTATGTATGTATATAAGTATGTATGTGGGTTTCTGTGAAAAAAAATATATTGATCATCTCAATCTTCCTTACATTTTTTCCTATCTCACAATAGATATTTACACTGCTGTACTGAAATTTGTAGACTTGTGACATTCAGCTCAGCTTTGCAGTGATGCATTATTTTTGCAGCACTTTAGCTTGCTGTGAGGACATCTTGCAGCTGCCAGTCTCCTTACTTGCTGGACAAGAATGCTGTGCATGAAACCCACAACTGAGCACAAAGACTCTTACTGAAAGGCTCTCAACTCAGTGATGGAGATGGCACTATGCTTCAGGTAACTCTTTCACACCCAAGGAGTCCAGAAGTTCTTATAATTGGTGGATTAAAATGTTTTCCAGTAAGATAAAGCAAGGCCCCTCATGATTCTTTCCTACTGAGTTCTACAGCAAACACTTTACAGATGACTAAGGTGACCATTGTACATGGAATCTACGAGTGTCATGAATAATATCTCTTTAAGTAATTGCTCTATGAGGTGACATTTTCAATTTGTCTGTGAATCATGAAACTGTGGCTGAGAATTTGATTAATATTTCATGATGGTGAGAAAATTTCAGCCCCATCCCTGCTACTGGAAGACCCTGACTGCACTGGCAGACCTGGACTGCACATTCCAACCCCCAGTGAATTGGCACTGGATTTGATGTAAAAGTAACTCTGTATGTGACCTCTTCCTCAGGAAAGTACAAGGGTCCAATGTCATCACCACTGTGTTACTGCTCTTTGTCTAATTTGGAAAGAGAAAAGCCCATGAGAACCCTCACCTGTGATGCCACAAGGCAACTGTTCTGCTGTACTTAGGTGTCACACCTGTGATGGAGACAAGTTCCTGCTCTTCAGCCTTAAGTGCAATCTCAGTTCATTGACTGATGTATATCAATTTTTAAAAATTCTTCTATATGAATAGCACTTCATGAATAGAGATTTGAATCCAGCCAATTGCAGTCTATTCACCATTGTATTATGTTTATATACCTATTCATGGTGTCAACATGAGTGCTTTACTGATTTTGTACAATGTCTTGAACTGTAGGTTAGTTTTGCACAGTATTCTCTAGTAATATGTCATATCCTATATCTTTTGAATTTTGTTGTCCATGGCATTCTGCATGAGTTTTACCCGCATATGGTAAAAGCATATTTTACAAATACAATTGCACAGGATTTTTCATATTAAATAATTTCTGATTCTATTGGAACAATGCTTAATCTGTTCCATACCACAACAAAACTGGTGATTAGTTCTATTTGTTTTATGATCTCACAGTCACTAGAAGCTATTGCTCTGATTCTGTATGCAATAGTATAAAAATATTAATGTTATATGTCAGCAGACTCACATGGAAGGGTTTTATGTATGTGCTTTAGTTTGTTTCCCTCTATATTCATTCTGAAAAAAAAGGATGTTGATCTCATTTCTTTAATGGTGAAAGCCTACATCTAAGCACATGAAGAAGTCAGTATTAATGACACAGGGCCAAATGTGGTAAATCTCCAGTGGCCGTGCACGTCTTACTGGTCATCTCATTCCCTGTCCTGCACCTTCACAGGCTCACAGTCAAGGTCAGTCAAGGTCAGCATGAGGGTCATTGGTCTTACCATCACCTTTCCATCATCTAGCCTCACCTGTAACCATATTTGCTTGATTTAATAAGCAATAAATTTTCATTTTTTTCTCACTGTTTTAATGTTCAATGCATGGTCTTTCTATTATGCATAGAGTTCTTCTGACTTATATACAGTGTCTATTGTAACATTTTGATTTTTGTGGCATTTAATTGGTTGAATAAATTTCCAACTTGAATCAGTTGTTGTGATAGATTAAAATAATATGAGTATTTGATTACATGTTTTCTCAATCCTAATGTCTAACCCTGTTCATTTTAGGTATGTATGAGTGATGCTTTTTTAGAAAGAACTTAAATATGTGAAGTAATTAATACACAATCTTATGCTAAATTTTTGTATCTTGTTGTATACTATGTTATATAATATCCAAAAGGTTTTTGCTATGTATTGGGCAAAGGATACAAAATGAAAAGTGTACAATTTACATAACAGAAAATTGCCAATTTACACTATTCTGTTTTGCAGAATTTCTTATCTTTTGGGGGCTTTTAAAGCTAAACAATTAATCAATGAATCATATTGAATTTAACTTGGGATTCTCCATAGTTTGAATTTTATTTTTTCTGTTTCCCTCCTGCTACTATCACCCCGTAGCTTTGGTTTCCTCCATGTCATAATACCAATCTAAAACAATAAAATAATTAATGCATGTGTACTTCAGGTAGTCTGTGCTCCGTGTGTCCGAGCGCCCCCTGCTGGTCCTAAGCATTCTGGAAGGGAGGTTTTTGACTGACTCAAACAGAGGTTTCCCTCACTGTGTCTGGTACAGTAATACACGGCAGTGTCCTCGGTTTTCAGGTTGCTCATTTGCAGGTACGCCGTGTTTTTGTCGTTGTCTCTGGAGATGGTGAAGCGGCCCTTCACGGAGTCTGCATAGTATATGTTCTTTCCAGTCTGACTGATGAGTGCGATCCACTCCAGCCCATTTTCTGGAGCCTGGCGGATCCAGTACATGACATAGCTGCTGAAGGTGAACCCGGAGCCCACGCAGGAGAGTCTCAGGGACCCTCCGGGCTGCACTAAGCCTCCCCCGGACTCCACCAACCTCTCCTCAGATTGGACACCTGCAAATAGAGAGATATTTCTCAGGAAATTATCTTCATGGTCACCGTTCATTCCACTCATGCCACTCGCAAATCACTAATCTTGTTTCTCCTGAGTTACCGTTGAAAACAGCCAGAAGGAAAACCCAGCGCAGCACCAGCTCCATGGTGAGCCCTCTGTGCTGTGTCCTGATCACTTAGATGCAGCAGGTTCTCCTCCAGGACTGGGGTCCTCTGCAGAGCTACAGGTCAGGGCTGGGCTGGTTTTCATCACTAGAGGGAGACCCTATTTGCATGGACTCCTGCTATATAGAGAGCTCTATTGTGGAAGCCTCAGAGAAGGAAGAGTCCAAAACACATGAGAGTGTTTTAGAGGTGTTTGGGGCATGCATGATACTATAGAACACAAAGATTCCTGCTACATGTCTGTACAGGGATGAATACTTAATCTCATCCATTTTTCTTATGCTTAAATATGTGTACTTAATGGATTTGGTAATTTCACAGGCGCACAGTTGCGAATATATAGTGAGAAGCATAATGACCTATTAACTGAGAGCACATATGTTGTGAAAATATTCTGCGTAATAGGTTCTACCATCCTTCACATAGTACTGAATTGCTTGCTGGGAAAAACCAAGACAGAGTGGTCATGCTTCATGATGTTTGCCAGACATAGTCCAATGAGAGGACATGACAGAATTTTACTGTACTCCAATACATTCATAAAGGCTAGCCAAACAGTACCTCTTCATAATGCACATTTAAGAATCTAGCATCTTGTTCTTCTCTCTAAATAGAGATTAGAAAGCTATCTAGAGCTTTCCACTTTAAATTACATATTACACACACACACACACACACACACACTCACATATGTGTATGTATTGGGATGGATAAAGGAGATACATTTTGAAACAAATATTCAACTCATTAAATTTTGACAAAATCATCACCATGTATGTAATTCAGCAGTCCTTATGCATTTTCCTAAACTCCATTCCTGCATCTTTTATTCTAGAATTCCCTAAACTAAAATATTTACTACTGAATGAGACAGACTCTCCCCCTGGTGGCAAAAATAGAAGGTGGCTTTGCTATATTGATGATGATAATTCTGTATTCCGAAGCTTCTAAATTCTTAAGATTTACAGTTTCATTTCCAGGACACAAAGGTTGCAGGGCCATTAATTAGATCTCTTTAAGAAATTTCTCCATGTGCTCACTTTTTCAATTTGTCTATGAGTCTGGAAACTGTGGCTGAGTATTCATGAATAACTCATGATGGAGAGCAAAGTTCAGACGCATCCTTCCTACTGGGAGACCCTGAGCCTGGGGCTGCACATTCCATCCTCCAGTGAAGAGGCGCCAGTGCTGGGTGCAGGAGTAACTCTGTATATGACCTCTTCATGTACAGGGCAGCACAAATGTCCATTATGATTATCACTGCATTAGTGCTATTTATGTACTTTGGAATCAGAATGGATCCATGTGAACCCTCACCTGTGATGCCACAGGGCAACTGATCTGCGGTACTTAAGTGCTGTGTTCGTGATTGGGACACATTCCTGCAGTGCGGCATGACACCTATTCATTAAAAATATTGTTCTCTTCATTGAGGAATGGAAACGAAATGCAAAATTCAGTTTCTATAAAAGAAAACTGCCAATTATATTAGAGTATTGTAGTATACAGTATTTCTTTTCTTTGAGAGGCTTTAAGTTGTCCTTTGGATTAGTCATTTCAGGTTTAGTAGAGATTTTATAGAGTTTAGATTATAATTTTTTTTACTTGCTATGTCAATCATGCCATTGAATGATATTTAAGAAGTCATATAGAATGACTGAAACTAAAGTGATTATGGTTACAGATGGGGAAGTGTACTAATGTTTACTGTTCTTCAGTGCAGAACATCTTGTTCCACCATAGCAATGACTCTTACATAGTAAAAATAATGGCATAAACTATTAAATGATCAGTTTATTGGAGACAATGTAGTTTTAAAAAACTTGAATAGGTGCTACATAACATGTCCAGATGTTTATCATGACACTGATTAGTGACCATGCAGAGAAATGTGTCCTCCTGTCCAACATGATTGTGGGTAATAGAAAAAAAAACTTGGTTTAGGACCTTGAAAAAACTTCTGGACATATCTTTGGTGTTCAGCTTGGTGCTGGATCTCCTTGGCTTAATAACCCTTGGTAGTTACCGATCACAGCACCTGAGAGTGAGGGGTTGTCTCTAAGTGCTGATGTGGAGGCAGCATAAAGGGTTTTGGGAAACTCTAGGCAAGCACATTGAGAAGGGAAAGTGCTGGCCAGAAAGAAAATTCTCCCTAGGAGTGAATGAACCATCATGAAGATTTTGGAAAAGTGCCATTTAAAGGATGTCACTGATAGTAAGTTTAACATGATGGCAAATTAAAAGGCTTTTAAGAAGAGTAAAACAGTCATTCATGAGGGAATGCCTTGGGCTTAAAGTTGCATTTTTCAGATTAAAATCCTGTTTATGGTCTGTCAGTGTGAGAATCCTAGACTTTCAATCATATAAGTCAACACCCTGCCTGTGCATTTCAAAAATTATGAACAGTTGAAAACATCACAGTTCCTCTGCCAAGATGCTGTCCTATACTGCTATGACAGAGATAAAGAAAGCCTCTTTGATGAACGATGACATAAAATAAGACATTTTTAATTGTTTCTGATGCTTCTGCCAACTTCCATCTAATTGTGATTTTTAATCTTAAAGTCAAAGTGGTTTCACCATGATTTTCTGTTGCTGGGGCACAATGCCCAACACCCAAAACTTAAAAAAGAAGAAGTGTGATTGGCTCATGGTTTCAGAGAATTTTGTCCACAGTGAGCCAGCCATGAGGCAGAGCCTCATGTGCAAAGGCCGTGATGGAGGAAGGCTGCTTACTTCATGACTTCTGTGATGCAAAGCAGAGTTCAGTGTAAGGGACTAAGGGGCGAGGACCAGACATGGACCATAAACATAAGACTACATGACCCACCTGACTGTTCAATCTCCCCCAAACAACAATATCCATTGCCTCAGAGAATGAGGTTACCTGGCACAATGATGTTTTTCTCTCCCAAGCCTACCTCCTCATTCATTGAGGGTGATATTGAAGCTCATACCATGGTAAGCTTGACTGGGATGATTGATCACACTATTACTATAGCCATCAAAAGCATTAACAGTCATAAAAGCATTTCTTAAGGGATCACAGCATCTAGGACAGCATTAAGAGGATCCTCTGGAAATGGGATAAGGGTATCATGGAGGAGAAGAATGCATCTCGGACAAGACATTTATGATGTCTGTTCTCATGCTTGATACTTTCTGTTCTGTTAGTTGATGTACCACTTGAAATGCATTATGATTGGTAATTTGTGAATCATGGAAATTTCTTACACATCAGAGTGTTGCAAAATCCCTGATATGACTGTCACAGTGTCTTTTTCAGTAATCCAATCTCTGATTTCTACATGATGTCCAGCTGATGTCTGCTCAATTGGCAGAAGACAAAAACTCATTGTACTGATATGGTAGGCAGAATTTCAAGTGATAATATCAGTCTTTTAAGTTGAGTTGTTATGACAGAAATTCCATCCATGAGAGAGAGTACTCATGGCTATTCACTTTCATAGTGCACAATATTTACTACCTCCTCCTCTTTTTTAAGTTTCAACATTTACATTTTGGAAGCACACATATATTAAAACCAATGCAGGGAGACTCCCACCCTTCTACACCTTCTTTTTGATTGAAGACATTCAAGATAAGCTCCTTCCCCATTTCTTGTTGTGTTCACTGGGCTAGAGAAGGAGTCATGATGGCCTATTCACCACAGACCCATTTCTGTGCCTCCAGTATATAATTAAACTTAATAGGAGACCTGAATCCATCAAAACCAATATCTACCTGTCAAGAAATAAATTTCATAGAAAATGTTTGTGTGTAGTGGACTCAATTCATTGTCTTCTCCTGGGTGAGATTTGGTGCTATTTTTATTTTAACCCTTGGTTGGGACAGTTTATGGGCTAAAAGGACTGTATCACATTTTCTGGTTGGATGGTTTCCCCTGTAGGCAGAGAACATGGAAGGGAGATGACATTTTAAAAATTAACTTCTTCTGTAGATACAAAGCTTGTCAATGTAACTCTTTCTCATTTTGTGAAGGAGGGGGCATCTTCACGGCTCCACATTCATTGTATTTACACAATGCCTGGTTTCTAGATGTGGGTGTTTCTTTTGTGTATTCACAAGTTATTTCATAGGGAAGGTTCTATAAAATATAAACCCCAAATAATAAGTTCAAGTCTTTAAATGTACAATTCAATCAGATTTTCCATTTGAAACATTTCCCTCTTTTGCCTCTAACAGTACTCTTTATACTTCAGTTAATCTCTTCTATTGACTCAGGTTCTACTTTCTTAAAGATATGCAATGATTGCATATGTCCACATTCTTATTGCTCACATCTGTGTTTCCTTTGATGAACTACATTTTGGGAATTTTATTCATTTTACAATGTGTGATTGTATTTGTTGTTTTGATTTTGTAGAATGCATGATCCTCTCTGTATATATGGAAATATTGCATTGCTCCCCAGGAGTTCAGACATGCATGATATCCACCAGCCCTCCACCATTTCGCTCTCAGTATGGTCCCCTCTGTGGTGCTCAAACTTTTCTGTAGGAAAGCAAGACTCACCAATGATTCTAGATTTGTCTGCCTTTCCTATAGCATTGTACTTATTGAAGCTGCAATCTCATTTCTTTCATAGTCCCATAAAAGATGCTGAATTCCTCCTTTTTTGTAGACTTGAAAAGACAGTCAATGCTTTTTCACGTCTTTCAGTATTGTAAGAAAATTATATTTGGACTCACCCACAGAGAAGAGGGAAAAACAATGAAATTCTAGATAAGTTTTAAAGATTGCAAGACTCTGCAGGAAAATGTAAACCACAGGGGCCAATAGTGTGGATCCAAGTATATCTCAGGTGGTGCCATGATGTGGAAAGTGTTCTCGCTCTGGGCTGGCAACAAAGGGTGCACCTGGGTCACCACTAGAACCAGGAGCACTCCTTCCTGGGCACAGTAGTGAAGAGGATGCAGGGGAGGTGCAGAGCTGGGGCGAGGAGATGGATGTCATTTAGCTTCCCACAATGACGGTGATCCTGAGGGCCACAGCCACCTCTCGGGGCTATGTGTGACATCTATGTGTAAAGTCATCACTTTAGCTCTGCCTTTGAGAAGCTTGCATGTATGGGAACTGGGTGTTTCAAGTTGTTTCTTTCTGTTCAGGCTACACTTCTTTCACAGAACACCACAATAAGCAGAATAATATGATTAAAGGTAGAGTTGTATCTATTTTATAAAAATTTAGGAAGGATGTATGACTAAGGAATACAGGATGAACTGACCTAAGGTAAAAATGTATAAAAGCAAAACATGAGAATCTGCTTAGGAAAGAAAATGAATATTGTGAAGTAGGAGGATTTTATCTTAAATATTATCTATTACTGTATTGAGACAGCTTAAAATCTGAACATGTGTGTTTCCAGGGTGAAGACTAAAAAAGAATGGGAAGACTTATTGTGAAAATTACTAATTTTTATTTAATTTTAATTTTTTATCATAATTTTATTTTGAAGAGTAAAAACAAAAGCAAGAACAACAAAAACAAACACAGGAGCCAGGTAACATACAACAATACATATGTTACAGATTTTCAAAACAAGAATAGCTGATTAACAATGATTGATATATYATCTTTTTATAGTCAAATCTGTTGCTCTGATTAACAGATATAGATATGCATGATTTAAGTTATATAAATAAAACTCTGAAGGCCAGCCAAATAGCTCAACGGACTAAAGCAGCTGCTTAGGCAGATGCAATGGCCTGGGTTCCATTCCTATGTGCTGTGCTGGCTCCGCCCTGGGGGTGGGTTGAAATGGTGATTGAAATTAGGCGTGGTGGTGCCTGCCTGTGATCCCAGCTCTTGGGAAGCTGAATACAGGTGGATCATCATGAATCCGATCTACATAGTGAGACCTTGTAAACCCTCTCCTAAAATATATCCATATTTTAGAAAAATATATCCAGAATATATATATATTCTGGCCTATTAACACTGACAAAAAGAACCCAGCAAGCCCCCTGTATGCTTCTGAGTCCAGTTGGCTGCCTCTGTGCATCCTGCCTGTGCCTTGGCTCGGCATTGTGTTAGGCTAAACCTGGGGACCACATTTCCTGAGGAGTCAAGGGGAGAACAGTGCTCTGTGTGCTAAGACCATGAGGACAGAGAAAAGAATAATTTAATTTCTTAATCTGAAACTTCTACTCCTGCTCCTCAATGTGAGAAAACCTACAATTTAATTTTTAGAAAATGAGATGTGACATTGGAAGGAAACTTCGCAAAAGGTACATATTACTTTCTGGTTGTTAGCTTTTAATAAAATTTATATGGAAGAAATAAATATGCATAAGGAAAATTGTATTTGGTCTGGGGAGACAGCTTGGTGGTCTAAGTGCCTGCCTGGCAAGTGCAACAACATGGGTCCAATCGAAAATGCTGCATGCCATTCTAGCCCCAGAATCCCACGAACCAGGCTGGTACCCGAAACTGGGCCTGGTAGTGCACGCCTGTAATTACAGCGCTGGGGAGGCTGAGACTACAGCATCACTACAAACCTGATCTGCCTAGTTAGAATCTGTACTAAATAAATACATCAGTAAATAAATAAATAAATTTTGAAAAAGAAAACTGTATTTGTATCTTAAATATTTCATTAGTTGTCCGTAGACTTTCTGATTTGAATCTGTGAAGTAAAGAAACAGAGAAATCCCCAGATTTCAGCAGGGAGACCTCAGTTCCCACCTTCCTGCTCTACACCTGCTCTGGGCTCTGGGCTGGTGCAGGGGAACCCCATGGCCCCCTGTTGATCCTCAGTGTCCCTGGCAGGTTGTTTGTGTCTGGGCTCACACGGGCATTCCCTCACTGTGTCTCCTGAACCGAGGCAGTGTCCTCGGTTCTATGTTGTTCATTTGCAGGTACAGCGTGTTCTTGCTGTTGTCTCTGGAGATGATAAATTGGCCCTTCCCGGAGTCTGCATGCTTTATACTGCTACTATCACCAGCAATGTTTGAGACCCACGCCAGCCACTGTCCTGGAGCCTGGTGTATGCACTTCAAGTAGGAGCTACTCAAGTTCCACCAGAAGCTGCACAGCAGTCTCAGGGAAGCCTCAGGCTGCACCAAGCTTCCCCTGAACTCGACCAGCTGCAACTCAGCCAGGACAACTGCAAACACAGAGACATACTGCTCAGGGAACGCTCACACACACGTACCATTAATCCCACTTATGTCCACTTCTGCACTCAGTAGCTCTTATTTTTCACAATCACCTTCCAAAAGAACAGGAAGGAAAACCCAGATCCTTATAGGAAGCAAAGCCATGCTGTTATGTTGAGCTGTGGGGGACTCATGTCAACAATTTCTGAC
>NDGN011464191.1:0-18962 GCA_002564285.1 Tympanoctomys barrerae
CAGGGCCTCACTACTAGATCAGACTCATAGTGATCCGCCTATTTACAGCCTCCCAAGAGCTGGAATTACAGGCGTGGGCCACCATGCCTAGTCTCATTCGCTGGGGGCAGGGCTGGCATGGCAGACCCATGCCCAGTCTCAGTTGCTGGGGGTGGGGCCGGCATGGCAGGTCCAGGGATTGAACCTTGGTCCCTGTGCCTGCTTGCAGGTACTTTAATCCACTGAACTATTTGACTGGCCCTTTTTAATATGTGTATTATCTTAATTGGTTGGTTTAGTCCGCCCTGGGGATGGGGCTGGCTTGGCATGTCGTACCAGGGATCGAACTGTGGACCCTGTGCTTGCCTAAGCAGGTGCTTTAGACTGCTGAGCTCACCGGCCCCAAGGTTATCATTTTTTAAAGGTTATCATTTTTGAGTATGAATTATTTTTGGTGGAGGCACTTTACCCTCAAAGATTTAATATATGGTGGTTCTTTTACTCATTTGAGAAAATTTAGTTGTTCTTTTTTGTTCTTACCCCCTGGTTCTGGGGTGGAACCAAAGGCCTCCCATACTTTTAAGCACCTGATATACCACCACTAAATTATATCTTCTGCCCCTTCTGTTCGTAATCTACTTTTTGTGGTTATTTTATAGTGTTTCTTATTACCTACCATGTATCTTCTTTTTTTGAGGCAAGGTCTTGCTATGTAACTAGCACAGGCTGGCCTTGAACTCACAGAAATCCTCTTTTCTCAGCCTCCCAAGGGCTGGGATTACAGGTGGGTGCCATCCTGTCTGGGTTACCTTTCTGTTTCTTAACGTGGCTCTTTATAGTGGACCAATTGATTTACAACTGGCCTGACATAAGGAACAACTTGGGTTATGACCAGAATTTTAGTTTTAACTTATGACCAAAGTCTTTAGTTATGAGCTGAATGCCTGCTGCTTGTGCTTCCAGATGGTCTCAGATTTAGATTTAACCGCTATAGAGTTCTGGAAGGAGCATCACAACATCCTTTCCTCTCTGGGGTTAATTGACAAGTCCTTGGTTAATATTTCTAAGGACACTGAGATCTGCCTGTATACAGGGGACTTAGAAGGCTGTGTAAAGGAGCCTGAGCCTTCAGCTGACAAGTGCTTGGGAAAGAATTGAGTTGTAAGTCAAGGGTCTACTGTATTTTGTTCCTTTCTTTTCTTGTTTCTTCCCCCCCCCCCTTTTTTTTTTTCTGGTGGTACCAGGGATCAAACTCAGGACCTTGTACTTGCCAGGCAAGTACTGAATAGAAACAGTGCCCTTGAACATCTAGAAATGAGCTATCTCCCCAGCCCTTGTATTTTGTTCTTTAAATTGGTTGTATATTGAGGGGTCTCATGTTGGAGAGATCATGCAATCTTTGTCCTTTTGTGACTCAGTTATTTCACTTAGCATTATCGTTTCAAGACCTATCAATTTTCCCACAAATGACTCAAATTTAGCATTCTTTATGACTGAATAGTACTCCATAGTGTACATATACTATATTTTCTTTAACCATTCATCTGTTGATGGGACTATAGGCTGCTTCAATGATTTAGTTATGAGTTCTGTTATACTGGAATGATTTTAGCTCTTTCTGGAAGGTAACTAGGAGAGGTATAGCTGGGTCAAATGTGATTTCTGTTAGTTTCTTGGGAAATCTCCATACTGATTTCTAAAAATTACTAGCTTACATTTCTACCAGTGTATAAGGGTTCTCTCCCTACCAATTTCAGCATTTGTTGCTTTTTGAGTTCTTGATAATGATCATTCTTGCAGGAAATGGAATCTCACTGTTTTGATTTGCATTTGGGAATATTACTAATAATTATCTTGGAACATAAACTAGCATATGCTAGGACTGGGATTTCTGTTGGGCAGATTGGGGTATTCCTGCTACCTTGTAGAATCCCAAGTACTGGAATAGGTTGCTTATTGTATTTGGCAGTTACTTTAGCCAGGGAATGTGCTTGGAAGGGCTACCACGAGTATTTGTTGTAAAAATTCTTAATCTCCTGAGAGCAGTCAGTTCCATTTAGCAGTCTTGATCTGTGGGTCTCTCTCTCACTCTCTCTTGCTCTGTGTGTGTGTTCCCCTATTGGGCAAAGTTGCTACTGCCTAAACTACAGGTGCATGCTGTGAATCTTTGGAGGTAAGGTTGCCTCTGCCTTGATTTCTCCACCAGTTTAAGTTCCTTTACTTTTGAGCCTTTAGTAGTTTGTTATAGTTAATGTTCGCTCTTTTAATGTTGAAGTTGCACAGGCTGGGCTTTGTCTTGTGATCTTCCTGACTCTGTCTTCCAGACCTGTAGAACATCAGCACGCATCCCTTCTGGATTATTATGAACTACAAAAGCCTTTAAAAGGTTAGGGTGTAAAAGCTGGTTGTTTGACCACCCGACCCATCCTTAACATTTGTTTTTCCTGAAACTATTTCTAAATAATAAGCTTTTGTTGTTTTGCTATCTGTTGCTTTATACAGTTTGTATTAGTCCATTATTCATTGCTAAAACAAAATAGTCAAGGCTAAGTAAGTTTTAATTTTAGCACACATTTCTAGATGTTCAAGGGCACTGTTTCTTTTCAGCCATGTGAGGACTTTATAGTGCATAGCATCAAAAAGCTGGGAGTGAATGTATAAGAAACCACATGTTGAGGCAAATGCTAGAGACTGGGGGGGACCTTATTCTTTTATAATAACATATTCTTGTGGGAAGTAACTCACTCTGTGAGACCAGTGTTACTGACTTTCAAAGGTAATAACCTAATCACCTGCTAGGCCTCACCTCTTAAAATATTCCACCATTTCTCAAGCCACTGGGGGGGGCCACTGGGAACCAACCAACCTTTGAGGGGATAAACCACATCTAAGCTATAGCATATTTGAAATAGTGTCTACTTATTTCCTGGCAAAGAAGTTTTTTTGGTTAGTTTATTTTTAAAGATAGTCTCTCACTATGTTGTCCAGGCTTGCTTGGAACTCCTAGGCTCAGGGGTTCCTCCTTCTTCAGCCTCCTGAGGACTTGGGACTATAGACATTCATTGACTTGCACTGAAGAAAATGTAGGATTTTTAAATTTTATGTATTTGTTTTTAAAGCATTGCTCATTGTTTTTCATTTGATGTTGGGAAGTAGTCTTAGTCTGTTTCTTTTTGTCTTTTGAAGGCAGAATCTTTCTCTTATGCCTTGTCTGAAATTTCACTGATAATGTTTTGTGTGTGTGTTGCTGTGGATTGAACCCAGGGCCTTGTGCATGAAAGGCAAGAACTCTACTTCTAAGCCACATCCCCAGTCCCTCAAATATTGTGGTTGATATTCACTGGATACTTTTAGGTATGAAGGCTTATGTGCTGAAGTTCTTGAAAACTTGTAGGTGATTTTTTTTTTTTTTTCTTTTTGACATTGCTCTTTGATTTTCTTTTTTTTTTCTTTTCACTGAAACTCCAGTTCACTTGTGCCATTTTTTTTTCTCTTTATATTCTATTTTCATGTTTTGTCCTACTTTTGGAGAGTAATTTATCCAGTTCTTAAATTGAGTTTTTAATTTTAGCTATCCTATTTTTAAAATTTCCTAGGGTTGTTCTTGTCTTCACTTTTTCATAGCATTATTTATTATGTGTCTGTTAATCTCCTGAGGTTATATTGTGGATTTTTAAAAATTTTATTTTACTCTTCTTACATAGGGCACTTTGTTTTGAAAACTGAGTGCTCTGTGCTATGTCATATTTAATGATGCACTAAAAATCTAATGTTATGAAGAAGTAGATAGATGTGATAGGGACACATTGCTACCAATAGATGACAGGCTGTAAATTTGCTTTGTTGGAGAAAATACAAACAGGTCGATGACTGGAAATCTTTAAAGAGGTCACTCAATTTTTCTAGAGAGATAGTCTATTTTGTAAAGGAGTGAGGAGTTGTAATTCTATCATCAACTTCTGAAAGCAGTGCTAGGAAGGGGTTTGGGGCTTCCATTGAACTGTGTGTAGTATCACTTGTGCTCTCTCTTAGCCACACTTGCCCTTTAGCCCTAATTCACTATGTATAGTGTTTCCCAGTCCTTGCTTCAGAAAACCTTTCTTGCATCATTGGCTGTATTGAGGGATCTGAGGATATTTCAGCCGATCTTCCTGGTTTTGGCCTGCCTTTTCACTTCTGGATTTTGCATATACTTTTTGGCTTGAACCCTAAGTCTTTCCAGGGTTCTGGGATGAAAATACATTTGCTTTTCTTTCTTTTAAGGTGTTTGGAGTTGTATGCTCAGCCTCAGCTATGCTGAATTCTTTACCAGTTTTTCATTCACCTTCAGTCTGCTGAAAATTGGTTTACGTTTCTTAACTCTGGGTGAGGTGGTGGGGAGAAAGAGGAACATATGATTAGCCTGCCATATTTAACTAGAAGTTTTTGTTTACATCACTTTTGAATGAGTGGATCTTATTATATTGAAGGACTGGTTTTGAGAGGCAGGTATTTATAACATAAGAGCCATATTTCATTTCTAGAACTATTATCTTAGACATCAGGATAAAGGTAGTTTAAGAAAGAATGATGAACAGCTAATAGTTTTGATAATTAAAGTATAGAGGTTACATGACACATTGAATCCAAGTCACTATAATCAGCCTTTATAGCTAATGTCAAATTGGTTTGGCAGTGACTTCCATAGTGCTGTGGTGAGACTTCTGTGGCTATGTCTGCCATGGCAAATTGTTCATAGATTTGAAGGGAGGAGTGAAGTGAATCATGTGTTTACACTTGTGAAATGCAATGTCTTATCTATGTGATGTAACTTGAGAACCAGGAAATAGGTTAAAAGACCTCTGATAAGTGAAAAATGGTAATGTCACCAACTGTTGGGAGCAAATGGAGCTGGAAAGTAATTACGGATGCAAGATGAAGCCATTTGGAGAACATGGGAATTCCTTGAAGCTTGTAAACAAGCCCTTGCATCTTGTTAACTGATTACTGGGTAGAGAGGTTGAAATTGAGGTCGACCTCTGGAGGGTATAAATTGATGCTCTTACCTTTCTTGTGCAGGTTCCTCTTCTCCACTCAAGAGAGAGAGGACTTCCACCAGACTCAGCTATGATCTCTTTTCTATCTTTAGAGTCCATTGGATTCCTATATTTGGTACCCCAAATACGGATCCCCAGTAAGAACACTTCCCTAAGTGGGTGCAACAAGGAGGGGCAAGCTCATTGGTGTGAGCCGTTATTCAGCTCTGGAGTGCAATGTCACTGGTACATGAGGTGTAAAGTGTGGGCATATGGTTCTCTAGGGACATAAAATATATGGACTTCAAGGAAGCCATAGAGAGAATGGGATAGTGAAGGACTAGCTTAGCTGCTAGCACTAACTAAATGGGGCAAGTAGAGTCTCAAGACTCCTTGGGGTATATGTATATACAAATGTTGCATGTTTGACTCCTCTATTCACTTTTCTTTTCTATTGGTTGGGAGTGGGGAGGTTTACAACTATAAAGGATTCAGCTTGGAATGTTATTTTAAAATCAAGGCTCAAGCCAAAGAACAAGGAGGGAAGAGCAACATCATCACCAGCTGAGCTTGCTTTGCCCAATTTCATAAGGAAAGAATGATGAGGAATGAAAGGGACCTTTCCCTACCAGAGAGATGTTTTCCTGTGAATTAAATCTTTACAAATAATACATCTTTGTGCAGTTATTAGTCCCTCAAATGCACAAAGGGCTGCCATCGTAGCAGCTATCACTCAGATTATTCTTGCACAGTCTGGGGAAAAAGGAGAAAAGTGTCTGTGCTTGAGGCTGTTTTTGTTGTAGGAACAAGGGGCATTTTGCCCAAAACTGTTCTGTTGCACTTGTAAAGGCAGCACAGCTATTATCTGTCTCTTCAACCAAACTTTCCAGTCTTTGCATGACCTGTCCATGAGGTTATTATTGGGAAAATGAGTGAAAATCTATTATTGATGTGAAATGCCAACCCTGTCCAGGAAACTCCCATTGGGGCCTGCCTTGGTCCCATTGAACTAGTGGGTGCACAGACTGGATTCAGGGAGGACCCTGTGCTTGGGTCCTAAGCTGACTCAGAATTTCCCAGCCACCCGCCTGTCCTCAGGCTTTCTCCACCTGCAGCTATCTGAGTGTGCTACCAACCACAGTCCTGTGCACCTGGGGCTAAATAGGGAGGTCATGACTACAGTATACATTGGCTGTCGCTGTAGCTTATGTCATGCACAGTTCTGGCAGTGGAAATTCATTTGGCACGAAGTGTTTGTGCTCCAGGCCCCCCCCCCAAAAAATCCAGCCCCCCCCCCAAAAAAAATCCAGCAGCCAGTGTGGGAGCAATGAGCAGCATATCCAGTGCCTTCAGCCAAATGGCCAAGGCAATGGCTGGGTGTCCCCATTCCCTTCTGCCTAGCAAATTGGATCCCAGAAAAAAAGCGAAAACAAAACCAAAGCAAAACAAAAAGCAAAAACTGTTTTAGATGCCTTTGCCTGGCATTTTGCCTGCTGATTGGCTATACCCCTCATAGTAGCACTTGACCTTGGCTACAGAGATGTAACCATGAAGCTGCTTGGGGGTGGGGATTGGGGGGCCAGGCAATGGAACCCATTCTAATAATAGCAGGATAATAGACCTCCCAACTCACCCAGTCTGGAGGTGATGAAATGAAAGGTGATCTCTAGGTTTTGCCTGTTGTTACTGTTTGGGACTATATAAAGAATTGCATTACTCAAAACATTGTACAAATCACCACAGACTCTCATATTGCTCAGTAGGTTATTTTCCCTTGGTAATAATTAGAAAATTCACAAATAAGGAAGGAGAGATCTGGAGGCCTTGGGTCTTTTGACACCTATTGGATTCGACAGATTAAACAGAAAACACCCCAAGATGAAATTGCCTATTGAAGGAAAAATATTTAAAGGGCTTTTGGATGCAGTTGTGAATGTTTCAGTTATTACCTAGCACAGGCTTAAAGCATAGCCTCTGGATATTGCCACTACACACCCATGGGGAGAGGGCAATGTTTCTCATCCTAGCAAATGTATTAAGTTGCCTACCTGGAAGGATATAAGCTATTGGTATGGGGGAATGTAACTACCAACCTGAAAGATACCTGGGACAAGTTTGTTTTCTCCAAGTCTGAAGAATGAATTTTAGAAACAATGGAGGTTAACAGCAGAATATACTTATTGGGGGAAAGAAAGCTTCTGTCTGAGAGACAGACAGAGGGGGACCCAAGTGGGTTGCCAAGAAATATGTCTTTTCCAGGGATTTTTATAGATCAAAACCATGCCTCATGAGGTGAGGCAGGTACAAAGTGGAGAATGTAGGAACTTACACATGAGGTGGGACAAAATTATGGTCAACCAATAAGACTACAAGCACAGTTGTTCAGATATAATTATTTAAATCCAGGACCAAATGGGGGAAGTGAGTCACATACCAAGCAGGCATGAATATAGAACTGGAGTTTATCCTGTGGGGGGTTAGGTGAATGACTTTTCCTGGGTTCCTCAAAGTGATTATCAATCCCTGATTCTTATCTTTAGGGAGGTATACATTTGTTTGATCTTTTGTCTTGATGACTGGCCCACACCAGGAGTGGGTTTGGGGGTGGGGAAGGGAGTGGTTGTCTGTTTCTCCCACAGTTGCAAATGAGCCTCAGACTTTATTTGCTTATACTAATTGGCTCAGCCCAGCTTTTGGGATAATTTCTTTGATGTTATTACTCATCATTATTCTTCAGACAAATTAATTAAGTTTGCCTCTGTTTTCACAGATGAAGTATCTAAGGGTAAAGGAGGCTATATAATGGCTTCCTCTTCTGGAATACAGAATATAGGTTTTTCTTCTGTACTTAAGACTGGCAGTGGCCCAGCATATACAAATGCAGCTTTCCAAAAATTTTGTAATGCTTTTCATATTTTCCTTACTACAGGGATTCCTTATAACACTCTAGGTCAAGGAATTGTTGAATGCATTTACTATAAGATCAACTTTCTAGTACTAAAGCAAAAGGGGAATTTTTCCCTACAAAATACACATCTCATATGGAGGTGAGACTTCACTTGGCAATATATACTATTAACTTTTAAAATTCTAGAAAAGGTGGAAGTATAGCAGCAGAAAGACAATTCCATCAAAAGGGAAAAGGGCTAGGAAGGGTCCTTTGGAGAGATCACCGTACTGGACAGTGGAAGGGACCCATTCCATTACTTATCTGGGGTAGAGGATATGCTCGTGTTTTTCCAAAGAATCCTGAACAACCTATGCAGACACCATAGTGTGCTATTAGGCTGTATCATGGACTCAGATCTAGAAAAGTTGGTTTTACTTTTCAGGGAACTGGTATGCAATCCTGTGACAGTGACTTCAGAGACTGCTCCATAGCTGATAGACAAGAATAAGGCTAAATCGGACCTGGGGCCAGCCAAAATTGACCCAGAATGCCAGGAAATAGTAATCGAAATGGTAATTAAAGATTTGAGTAGGTGGAGTATATAGAGATGACTGATCTGAAAATTACCATTATTCTTAAGACAGAATAAAATACAAAATTGTGTGTGTATATTTTATATATATATAGATAGATATATATATACACACACAAACACACATATATGTATGTATAGATAAAGGATTGTATTCCTTCCAAATTTTTCTGATCTCTGCTAATTGATGAACAACAAAATCTGACTAGTCTATTGATAATTATAAATTTTTAAAAATTGTACTAGAGATACTATAGTTCAATCTGGTCAAGAATATATTTGAGTGCACTCTAACTTTGTAAGATATGCATTCTGTTTACTGGTTGATGTATTTATCATTCTGTGAGTAGCTGTTCCATTTAGTTGAGCTCAATACTTTTTCTTTTTATCAATTGTTCACAATATAAGTTGGATTATGGACTTAAAAAGCATACTTTCACCCAAGTTACTAGTGGGGAGGGGGCTGGCGTGGTGTGTGGTGCTAGGGATCAAACTGTGGTGCCTATGCTTGCCTAAGCTTTGCCTAAGCAGGCACTTTAGACTGCTGAGCTATCTCACTGACCCCCACTAATTGGTTTAAATGATATCAAAATAGGCTTCTCACAGCCTATCAAAAATTTTAAGATAAATAGACCACAGTTCCTTGGGGTGAGGAGAATTTTATTGGGTACAACTCTGTTTGGTGAATAGAGGAGTGGCCAACCTTTGTTTACTAAAAAGGAGCCTCCAGTGATCTCCAGAGTCTCTTGGTAGATACCCCCAATAATTTGGTCATGATTAAAAGATAAAGTATTCCAGAAAAATGAAAATAAAGTTTCCTCACAAAAGATGCACTGGCACAAAACTAAGTTAAGAAACAAAGATTTTCACATGTATATTATAATTCATTAGTGTTAATTTCATTGCATTAAATTGGTACATGATTTTGGCTGTACAGGTTATCCAAAATGTAAAGCAAGGATTGCTTATGGTGATAAGACTTCGTTTAGATTCAGAACTCTGCCTTTAACAAAAAACTTACAGGACATATATCCCATTAATGGACAACAAATGGGGAAAAGCTTCTTATAATGAGTTAAAAGGGTTATGTCAAATGAAAATTAAGTGTGTTACAAAATTGTATCATTGTCCTGTTGCTATGTATGGTTTTGATTTCTAATTTCTGTGTAAAATATGTAACTGTTGTCTGTTAAATTCTATAGGGATTTAAATAGCCATGGTTGCTACAAGATAACAGTTCTGTTTTATATTCTAAAGTGTGGGGTATTCAGGTAAGATAGTAATTTTAAGTTTACTGTCTCCATTATAATATGTTACTAAGCTTCTCATCTTAAATGATTCTTTCTATGAAAGCCCTAGATAATAATCAGTGCAGAAGCTGATTAACATAGCATTGACTTTAATATGGGAATTCCTAGTAATATGAATGTATAAAATGTTATATTTATCTATTTGGGCTTGTTGCTTTTTATAATTCTTATTTTTTGATCTACTTAAAAACATTAAATTAATTTGAAGTGTTCTGGATTGAGTTCATGGCCACGTTTCCTAACTTTGTTCTTAAGAAGAAAACATGGTATGGTAAAAGTAATTCAAGTGAATTGTGAATCAGTGGAGTGGAACAGCCATTTTATTTAATGAAGTAGGTCAGAAAATATGATATGTGAGTCATAAAGTTTAAGGTTATTCTGTAGAGTGCTTGGCTAGCATAGGTGGAGACCTTGGGTACAGTTCCCAGCATTTTAACTTGTTTGGTGGTACTGGGTATGAAACCCAGCACTACCATATGTAGTATTTTCATATGTGTTAGTATTTTCATATGTCCTGCTGAACTATATACCTCTTCATAAAACTTTTATTGTATGGAATATTGGGGAAGTGGGTAAGGAAAATCATAATGTTAATGTGTTTTAGGGTGTTGGAATCTCCTGAAGCTTGTTTCTAGATTCCTAGATTCTTTCCATCTTGAACAAAGAATTAAATGAAATAAGCAGAAATGTCAGCAGGTCATACGGTGTTGAGGATAGAACCTGGCTCTTTGTGCTTGCCAAGCAGGCGTTTAGACTGCCAAGCTATCTTCCCAGCCTGTCCCCCTCTCTTTATTTTGTACTAGAAATTGTAGCCAGGGCCTTTGTACCTTGAGCTACATTCCCAATTCTTTTTTTATTTTTGCTTCTATTTTCTGATAGGTCTTATTAAATTGCCCAAGTTGGACTTCAACTTGTGATTCTTCTGCCTGAGTTTTCCAAAGTACTGTGATTATATTGGTACTTTGGTTCAGGAATACTTTGTTTGCAAACAGTTTGCTTTACAAACAGAAACTTTGGGCAGAATTTTTGTTTTTAAACTCTGCATTGAGTGGCAGACATGACTGTGACTATCTTTCCTGCATAAACACAAATGTGGCCATCTTTATAAAATCATAGAACAAATTAACTTTGTGGACCAATGGACCCCTGTGCTTAGACATCATGCCTGCTTGAAGTTCTCATTCTTGGTTTATCTTGGGTGATAGCTTATCCTTTAAGGTGACTTTTACATATAGCTAATTCCAGTTTATAACGCGTTACGTTCTGGTTCATCTACTAGAAAATGGTGTGTGTGTGTTGGCATTCTTAGTTGTAAATAACAGAATTAACTCTAGCCATGCAAGCAGAAAGAAATTTATTAAAAAATACTTTGTAAGGACTGATGAGATAGCTCAGCATACTACAGTACCTGCTTTGGCAAGCACAGGGGCCAGGGTTTGATCCTCAGTCCCACATGCTATCCTGGCTGCATCCTGGGTCACGCTGACCTGGCAGCTGAGTCTGGGCATGGTGGCACATGCCTGTAATCCCAGCATTGGCTGAAAACAGGGGGATCATTAGAGTCCAAGCTGCATAGTGAGATCCTGTACCAAATACATAAATGGAAAAAAAAATTTGTATCTGACAATTTCCTTGAGGATTCTATACTCTAGGTTACACCTAGACTTCTGGGGAAGGCTGCTCTAATAAAAATATTGCAGTTGTATTAAGTTGGCAGAGGCATTGCATCTTTCACAGCACAGCTTATGTCTGCTTGGTTGTGTGAATCTCTGACCCTGCAAATGATGAGTTATCTGTAGAAAAAGAAAACCAAAAAAACAGGACAGTGTAGAACTTTAATTTTGCACATTTGTTTCTTGTATTGGTCACTTATGACTCAGAACTCATGTAGATGTTTGGTGTAGCTCACTTACCTGCCCTAGATTAAAAGAATACTAAGTTTTCTGAATTCTAATTTATGGATTTACAAGAGGTGTTTACAGAAAAAAGATTAAATTTACCATGTTTTCCAGATCTTTTCCCCTCCTTTCAATTAAACTGTTTCTTCAAATTACTCCTTTTAAAATTTAAAAAAATACTTTTCACAGATTATTGTATTTTTGTGTATCAATTAAAAACATTTAAATCTTTAGTATATTTTGTTTATGAAGTAATCATTTGATTGATGACCCCCATTTGGATGACTGCTTGTTCCAGTACCATTTATTGAACATCTATTCTGGTGTGAGGTGTTACATTTGCATTAATGAAGTACATAAACACGATATATACTTTCTGCATGTATTGTGTGTGTTTGTATATATGTATACTGTTCTCATCACCTTTTATTTCTAGCCTAACCATAGCAGTATGTATGCAGATTTGACAGATCTGAGTTACATTTGTTCATTCATTTGGCAAACACTAACTCCCTTTTATGTACAACTGTGTAGACTATAAAAGGGTAAAGAATCAAGACTTACTCATTTTGGTTATATTTTTTTTTCAGCTGTAAATTTTTATTATTAAGAACATAGCAAGTAACAAATGGCAGTGACAAAGAAATGGAGGCTCTTATATGCCTAAACAGAACATTTTTCCCATAGGCAAAATACTGACTTATCACCAAAACATGGGGCGAGCTCATTAAACTTAGTAGCTTCTGTAGAGGCCGAGAGGGTGGCCTTCCTATCCCAGCTTTCCATACTCATTGTTCAAATTCTATTGAAGCTTGTAGTGCAGCTTACTGCCCTTGGGTAGAGGCTCCAAGCTGGAAGAGGACTGCCAGTCTGTTAATATTAGCATCAGCAAACAGGATGTTAACATTACACATCTAGGTTAAGAATATGGGATGGGCTCATCAGAAAATTGAACTATACAAAGACTTAAAGTTATTCTACAGAATTTATAAGCTTTAAGGTGTTTATAACTTTCAGAGCTGTGGACATTAAGTACTTACACTACATAGATAATGAACAAAAGGTATCTGTAGGAAAAAAACAGGATAATATAGAAATAGTTATACAAGGAAATCGAATTCAAAATGAAGTAATGTTTACAGAAGTTAAAAAATCATTTGTCTTTAACCATAATAAAGCCCCTGCGAGCTCCCAGGACCTTGGCCTTCCTCTCCTTCCATTCTTGCTCCTGTTTCTTCCTATTGCTCTTCCCTGGTCTGGGCAGGAGGTGGTTTCTAAGTTTTCTTCTGGAAACTCATTCTGTTCACATGTTCATTCAGAGAATTATTTTCTTTATAGATTGCCCCCATGGTTTCAACTTTCCTTTATGTGGCTCATAGTTGAGGGAACAAGACAAACTTGCTTTGAGATCAAATGCAGGTTTCTTATTGGTGACAGGAGTCTGTATTCTCATAGTTGTCGGTTTGAATGGGGGAAATAACAGTCACAGCAGATTTCCCTTTAGTGGTCTTTAATGTGGGTATCCCAAACACAGTGTGGCCTTCTGCCATATTCCCAGCTATGGTGACATGTGGAGACTTTCTGGCTGGAGTCTTGGTCAGTGAATTCTTATGCTCATTATTTTTAGTTGCAGCTGAAAACCTGACGTTCATTTTCATTGCTGAGAGAACAGATTGCTTAACCAACTCTTTTATACTCATAGTGCTCCTCCTGACAGGGCCTTGGGCCTGGCCTTGTGAGCATGCTGGCTGGCGGGAGTGCCAACTTGTGGAGAGGCCTCCTGGAGGCGTGGGTGTCAGTACCCCTCACTCACTGCTGGACTGCTTCATTTCATGAGTGGAGTCGTGTTTCTTTCTTCTCTTAATATATTCATTAATGGACTCCATTTCCTTAAAATGAGCCTCATGGAGCTTTTTGAAGTTTGGAGTAGTGACTGAAGTTCTTTTCCTGTCCCCAAGTGTGGAAAATCCATCTGTATAGCAAGAATGTTTTTCTGAAGGTTCCTTTGACTCTTCATTATTTTTTCCTAAGGAAACTGTATGCTCATCTCCAAGACTCTTGTCTGGTAGCAAAGGGATTTTTTTCCAGTAGTTCTGAAATCCCAATTTTCCTGGTCTTGATTCTATATTTCGGTGAAATGACTCAGGCTTATCTCAGAATGATCCTGCTAGGAGACGGGTCCCCACTGCCTCCTTGTTTTGGTGATGTGGCCCACTGGCTCCTTCATGGCTTGTTCCCTGCTGCTGTTAATCTGTACCTCAGTCTCATCACTGGAGGATGCAAAGCTTGACTTTCATCCTGATTCTTATTTTCTTTTTGTGCTTCCTGTTTAAGGTGGGTTTTCAAAGCCTTAAAGAGCTGGTGTGCCCTCAGGTTAGCCCAGAGGCCCAAATTCTTGGCCAAGTTCTGTCAGTTGCTGTATTTCAAGGAGCCTAGCTCCTCCGCAGAGAGGATGGTTGTCGTGTTCTAGTACTCCAGAGGACACACAGAGGACCAGGACACTGATGCGAAAAATGCAGTTCAAAATTCTGGCACCATTACTCATTTTAATTTAAGATGAGTTCAGATGTTTTGTTACAGGTGGAGGGAGTATTGAAATTATGGCTTTATAATTTTAACGTTTTTTTTTTTTTTTTAACTCACCTTAAAATATATCTCAGATTCTTTAAATTTTGGGCTTCTTCTGAGGGTTTTTTTTGTATTGAGGATTATTATAGCCAGCTTTTTGCATAGAAATATCCAGCTGTACCAAACAAGTTGGTTGAAAGAGTTTTGACTAGAGAGGTATTTATAGTATGAATGTTTAAGAGACATCAGAGATGGAATTGACTTCCTTTTCTTTTTTCTTTTTTTTTTTTTTTGTTTTTTTGCTTTTTGAGACAGAGTTGCACTATGCAGTTCAGACTGGCCTTGCACTCTGACTGATTCACTTACTTCACCCTCCTAGGTGATGTGATTACAGGAATACACCACCGCACCAGCAAAAGCCTTACATTTTTAATGAAGCTGAAATTTTGGAACCAGTTTGTCTTACAGAAAAATTGCACATATAGTAGTGATTCCATATACCTCTCACTTGACTTCAGTTCCCCCTAATATTAGCATGTCACGTCACCAGCATAACTTTATATGCAAAGTGATGTAGCCCTTAAAACTTCATTTAGTTAAGATTGTAGTTCTCATTGGTGATAAAGTCAGGCTAAGGACCCAGTAAATAGCCTGCATCTTTTTGTTGGTTACATTTTAGTCATTCTTTTCTGCCTTTTTTTTTTCTTTACTGAGTTCTTGGGGATGGATTGAGAGAACTACCTAGTATGTAGTCAATTTAGTCTTCTAATATATACAATAATTTTTAAATCTAGGCTTCCTCCAGTTCTTCAACACCAACAGGAACTAGGAGCAGGGCATCTTCATTTACAGAGCAACTTGATGAAGTTATTCCCAATAGAGAGGTAAGTTTGAATTTTATTTTTTATAATATAGTATTGTTCTTCACAAAAAAGTAATCCAAAATGTAATTATACTGTTGATAACAAAAAAGGGAAATATTTTGATAGGTTAACTACTTAATTCCTAGATATTTTTATTATAGTACAGTAACATTTTTTCTTTCAAACATGAGTTATATTTTTATAAAGTATTTCTTTTTGATCCTTAATTTGAGAGGATAATATGCTCTGTATCTAATCCTTGAAGATTTCAGAATGATTTGATAATAGTTCATTTAATATCATTGCATGTGAAAAAGCTATGTGTTTTCAAACTGGTGAGTGAAGATGAAAAATGACTTGACTGATTCTGTGTAGCTAGCAGCTGGTACCAAAACTCATTTTTTCCCAATTTTTTTTCTTTCTGTGAAGTATCACACAAATAAAGAGGATGAGATGTAAATATAAATTAGTGAGTCTTCATGTTACCACCACCCAAGTCAAGAAAAGGAACACTCCTAGCACTTTAGTGCTTCCTTACTGCTGCTGAAAGATTACAGCCATCCTGAATTTTTATATTTGCTTCTTTTCTTTATAGTATGAATGCCACACTTATGTATGCCTTTTCAATGTAAACATTGCAGTGAAATATTTGAGCTGTCTAAAGATTATGCTACTGTGAACATTATTGTGCTTTATTTTGGTATACATGCATCTGTGTTTCTGTTTGTATATACTTTGGATGGTTCAAACAACATGACTAGTTCCAAGACTTAGAAGATAATGCCAATTATATTCCTCAGTAGCTGTAGAAAATTTACTTTCTAGCACCATGAGAGGCTGAGAGGCTGAATCAGGAGGATTGCAAGTTCCAGCCCACCCAGGGCAACTTAGTCACAAAGTTACAAAAAATGAACAAAACAAAACAAAGCAAAAAAGTGCTGGGGATGTAGCATAGTACAGATGCCTCTGTTTCAATCCCCAGTACTGGAAAAAAGAAAATTTACCTTCCCAATACAAATTCATGAATGTTATTTTTGCTTTGTACTCTTGTATTTCTCTGATGATTAAGACTGAATTTTTCATCTGTTCCTTGGACATTTGGCAGTCTGTTCTTTTATTTACTTCTTATCTCCTGCCCATTTTTTTTGTTGGGTTGCCTTTTTCTTACTGCTTGATAGTTTTTGTTTGTTTGTTTGTTTCTTTTTTTAAAAAAATCTATCTCTGTCTTTCTCTGATGGTGCTGGTAATTGAACTTAGAACCTTGTGCATGCTAAACACAATCTTTATGAATTAGTTTGGAGAAACTTTTGTATATTACAAATCAAATTTTATAATTTTTTAGTACTACAGATAGTGTTGTCACTGAACTATACTGCCAGTGCATAGGAGTTCTTTTTTATATAGTGTAGATAGGAGTTCTTTATCAGATGTTTTGTAAAGAGCTTCTTCTACTCTGTGACTTGCATTTCCTTTTAGTATTGTCTTTGATGAACAGAAGTTCTTAGTTTTACTATTCTCTAGCTCATCAATATTTAATTTGATGGCTAATTTTTGTTAAAGAATTGTTACTGGAGAGTATTTTTTTTTTACTGCTTTTAAACTTTTTAAAAAGCATTTATTTATTGATTGATCGATTTATTTGGTAAGGGTCTTGCTATGCAGCTGGACTCATAGTGATCCTCTTGTCCTAGCCTCCCCAGCGCTAGGATTGCAGATATGTGCCACCACACCTGGTTCCAAGGGCTGGCATGGCATGCAGTACCAGGGATTGAACTAGGGTCCTTGTACTTGCCAGGCGGGCGCTTAGACCACCAAACTATCTCTCCAGCCCTGTCTTGTTTTGTTGTAACATTTAGGCCTATTCTTAATTTTGGAGATGATTTTTTAGTTTGGTGGGAGATACGGATTAAGTTTTATCTCCCATAATGTATCTATATTCAGTTTTCCATCTTTTCCATATTGCTTTGGGATTTTTTTCTTATTTATTTATTTCTATTGTTTTCTTTTGCAGTGCTGGAGATTGAATTTCAAGACATAGACCAGTGTTCTGCACAGAGCTGTATGTTAAAGCTCTTGCTGTACTTTTTTCAGAAGCTAATTTGCATATTTGATTGGCTTTGTTTCTGAGCTCTATATTCTGTTCCATAGTTTCTGATTGTGATCTAATATCACAGTATCTATTTTTTTTAATGTATTTGTTACAGGGTCTCACTATGTAGCTCAGATTCATAGTGGTCCTCCTGTTAACAGTCTCGCCAGTGCTGGTTTACCAGCGCGTCCCACCATGCCCAGTCTTGGTGCCCAGCTCTGGCATGTGCTGCTGGGGGTTGAACCCCAGTCCCTGTGCTTGATTAAGCAGGCACTTAGTCTACTGATCTATCTTGCTGGCATAACTATAGATATGTATTCCTGCCTTCAGTAGAGCAGGTCCTTCCATCTTGTGATTCTTGAAAATCTTGATTATTTTTATTCTTTTCCATGTAATGCCATACAAACTTTTTTTAAAAACATGTTTTTACTACAAGGTGTACAGGGTCTACAGGGTCTCACTACATAGGTTGGACTTGTAGTGATCCTCCTGTTTACAGCCTCTCAACAGCTGGGATTACAGGCATGCGCCACCACACCCAATCTCAGTTTCTGTCTCAGCATGCCCTGGGGGTGGGGCCAGCACGGCAGGTACGGGAATGGAACCCCCAGATCCTGTGTCTGTCTAAGCAGGTGCTTTAATCTGCTGAGCTATTTGGCTGGCCTTCTATGTAAACTTTTGAGTCAGTCATTTTTTACAAAAACAAACTCAGGCTAATGCATGAACTAAACCTCTTTACAGTTGTGACAGTTTGCATTGGTTCCATAGATTAGTTTGGAGAAAGCATCTATTACAAGTCATGTTTTCTCACTTTCAGTATTATAAAAACAGTGCTGTAGTAAGCTACGTATATATACATTCGTAATGCTATTTAAAAAAAAAAAATTTGGCAATATTGGGGATTGAACACAGAGTCTACACATTGAGCTCCATGAGTACCTTTTTTTAATTTTAAGATAGGGTCTTTCTTATTAAATGACTACGTTGATCAATTGGGCTCCAAGTTCCAATCTGCCTCACTCAGCTTCCCCGTTAGTGCTGGGATTACTGGCATGTGCTACCATGCTTGGCCCACCATGTGCTACCATGTTTTTATTATGTAGGATAGATTCTAGGAATGGGATTCCTAGGTCATAGGATGTATGTCCTCCTGTTTTTTCTAAGGGTATTCCTCCAGTGACCACAATATCTCCTATTAAGTTCTTATCTCTTTTCCACTGTCTCCCAATAATACAAACTGGGAACCAACCCTTTAACAATATATGGGAGATACTTATGATCCAAAATAGACTAGCTTTCAAAGTTAATGGCATACATACCCTATCTGTGATGCATGTATTTAAATGATATGACAAAGTTGTATGAGTGTAGAGTATATATATACTATCCTTAACACCTTATTTTTCTGTGCTTTATTTGAATATTGTATTTAAGTTTATCATGTCAGGTATTATGTTGAACTTCATTTGTACATATAACTAATTCTCATGAAAGCTGAAGGACTGAATAGTGGTTTCTACAATCTTTGTTAATGGTATCATTCCTATATTCAATATATTAATTGACAATATAGTGTATTGGTTTATATACAGTGCAGTAGAAAGTCAGAAAATGATTTGTTATTACTGCTTTTTAAAGGTTTACTTTATCTGGGTTGCTTTAAAACATTTTAATTGAAAAATCTCTTTAAAAAATTATTTAGTACAGGGTCTACAGGGTCTCACTACACAGATCGGACTCATAGTGATCCTCCTGTTT
>NDGN011464193.1:0-17374 GCA_002564285.1 Tympanoctomys barrerae
TCTCCATCTCCCCCCGTCTCTCTCCCTCTCTCCCTCTCTCTCTGTCTCCCCCTGGCCCTGGCACCCGCCCTGAGCCTGACCCCGGCTGCAGCTCTGCACGTCTCTGTCCACTGGAGATGCTTGTGCGGGCCTTGGCACACAGCTAGGTGAACGCAGTTTCTAAATCTCCCCGTGTCGAGACGGGAGGAGGGAACTCCCCGCAGTCGTGGGGCAGGAGTTAAACCACGTCGCTCCAGGCTGTGGGGTTTGTCTGTTAGCTTCTGCTCCCCTCACCTTGCCGCACCTTTCACATCGCATCACTCTGCACTTCAGAGTCCACACAGGGCAGGGGAGCGGGGAGGGCACGGTGGCGGCAAAGACACTACGTACTGGACACAGAGAGAAGCTGCTGGACATCCGTGTTGTCTGGGGAGGGGGTTAAGAATTCATTTCTTAAGTGCTAAAACAGTGATACGGAAATATGAAAATATTTTTCAGCAATCAAGAATTGAAAAATAGACGTTAAGTGTGAGGCGACCTTTACAAGCCCAGGTGCTGAGGAGTACTGGTGCTGTTTCCCTTGCTCCCATGTGCACACACTGTTTTGGACTCCTCTCATGAGATAGTTAGCAGGACTTCTCAGTCCCCTAATGCTTGGCCTGTGAAGTCATCTTGATTCTCCATCCTAACTCCTCTAATCCCAGGAGCATGAGTCTGTCCACATCCCAAAGCAAGGCCACGCCACTGTCCACAAACCCCTGCCCTGAATGCCACACAAGGTCACAGCAGGCAGAGTGTGAAGAGAAGCCTGGGGGGTGGGGCCAGGAAGAGTACAGCGCAAGCTTCACAGGGTCACTCGATGGCGCTGGGAAGACAAGCAAGTGTCGACCTCCAGGGCAAAGACAAGTGAGGAAGGACATTCACTCAGGACAGCTCAGGAGCGTGGCTCGTGAGAGCGCTGGAGTTTGCACAGTGGAAGACGTGACAGACGCACAGGAGCATGGAGGCAGCGCTGTCGGAGCCACGGCCTGCTCAAGAAACCTCTGGACACCCTTGATGCAATGAGCATCCCTCGTGAGAAACCCTGAGACCCTGGCAGAGGAGGCGCGTCCTGACCCACGGCCGCGCCATGCTGAAGGGGAAGCCGAGTGCGCCTCCTCTACAGCAGGCCGGGACAAGGGTGTGCACTCCTTGGGGCTGGGAGGCTGGGAGGAGTTGCAGCAGAGATGAGGCCAGAGAGAGAGATGAAAGGCGTGCGGTCAGGAAGGGCGAAGCCGAAGCGTCCCTGCGCGCTGAGGCTGTGACCACACAGAGAAGCCCCAGGAACTGGCCGATGCCTCAGGAAAGGCACAGCCTGTGAATCAGAGCACAGACAGCAGCAGCTTCTGCACACAGCAATGATGACCTTAGCGAGCATGAAACAGCGGAAGCACTCAATTCACGATGACGACAATAAATACATTTTTTAAATAAAATATTTATCCAAGGACATGAAAACCTCTATAAGACCTCTAAAGGGAAAATTATGAAATACTGATTAATGAAAGAAAACAAAAGCCTTCCCATGTGAATGACTTGAAAACATATTATTAAAATGCCCAAACTATTTAAAGCCATCTGCAGAGTCAGTGCCCTCCCTCTGAAAATACCAGTTTTTCATAGAACTAGAAAAAATCTTAGCTGCACACTGAAGCCCAAAAGTCCTGAACAGCAAAAACAACACTGAACACAAACACCAGGGTGAAGGCATTAAAATATCTGATTTTTAAGACAAAAGCCCGGCAATAGTAACCAAATCCATGTGAAATTGGCATTAAACCAGATGCACAGACCAAGGGAACAAAACAGAAATCACAGGGAGGAAACCCATGCATCAGAGTCTATTCTGATTCTTGACAAAAAGCACCAGAAATGTAGCCTGGAGCAACCTTCATCCACGGGACAGGGAACATGGGCAACCTGCGCGAGAAACCAGAACGTGGCGGATTCCCCTACACAAACATCAGCTCCAAATGGATCTAAGACCTGAAATACAAAACTACCAGAAGAGGGCCAGGGAGATGGCTCAGTAGAATAAGCGCTTCCCTGGCAAGCGCAAAGCTCTGAGTTCAATCCCGCATGGGGGAAACATCTCAAGGACTCAGCATTGACAATGATCTTGGGGGTAAAACCCCAAAAGCACAGCCAACAAAAGCAAAACCAAAAGCACAGCCAGCAAAAGCACAACAAAAAAGGGGAAGCTTCAGAGTAACACAGGGGCCAGTCTGCAAAGAGACAGACTGTGAAACGGAGGCGAACACTTGCAAAATGACAGGGAGTTAATACGCCCCATGCCCAAGAATCGGCAGGCAGAGGGGGTGTCGCTGGCGCGCTTGCTGGAGCTGTGCCCACTGCTGCCCACCGTGGAGCCGCCAGATGAGCGAGGGCGAGTGTGCGAGCGTGGGCCATCTGTGTGCACAGTTAAACATCCCCCTGCCGTGAACGAGAGTATAATCCTGTCGTGGGAAGCAGAACAGCTAGAACGGGGCGCTGAGGGGGACAGCCCAACACCAAGTGCACGCCGCAAACACTCCTACGGAGACTTTTAAAGGTGGAGCTCCGCGCACACTCATTCTTTCTAAAGATCTGTTGGGGGTGGGAGAGGCTGCATAAGGGGCGCAAGG
This sequence comes from Tympanoctomys barrerae, assembly GCA_002564285.1. Lineage (NCBI taxonomy): Eukaryota > Metazoa > Chordata > Mammalia > Rodentia > Octodontidae > Tympanoctomys > Tympanoctomys barrerae. The sequence goes on from NDGN011464193.1 coordinate 2,643, forward strand.
CACGGTTAGGAGGACTGGGTCCGAGCACCATGCAGGGCAGCGAGGGCAGCTGCCCACAGTGGCCCGGACCTGTCGTATGAGCCAGAAGAGGTGAGCTCAGAAGCTCCAAAGGCTCCGGGGTCCGCGCTCAGCAAACCGCTTGCCACTTCCTGCAGCCTCCAGCTCTCACGCAAGCTCCTCGGAACGCCTCTGCCCAGGAGCGCAGGGAAGAGGCTCCAAGAAGCAAGCTCCCAGCCGGCGGCCTCGGCCAGCAGGGCCTGGCCCTAACCAGCTGCTTTGAAGCCGAGAAATTGGCTCAATGTGCTGAAAAAACCTAGAAGGCCGTTAGAGACGTTCGCAGCAGGTCGCATCTCCAATATCTTTTTCAGGAAACCGCTGAGCAGCCGCGGGCTGCACACCGTGTGAGGGGACGCGGCAGAGGCCTCGCGCTCTCCAGGGCTGGCTGCGGACGCCTCCTCCCGGAATCGGCTCACGCAGCTCCGCCCAGGGTGGCTCTTCCTCTCACCGGCTGCACCAGCGCCACCTCCGCGGGGACGTTCTTCTCCGCGTGTGGGATGCGAGCGCCATGTGTGGGCCTCTGCTGCGTGCTGTTCATATTAAACTATGACTTTTCTATTCTATTGTTTTGCTTTCTTCGGTTCCCCAGAAGGCATCTGAGACGAGGGACTGCTATGTGTTGTTTGCTGTTACACCCAAGATCTTGTCCACAGTAAGTGTTCAACAAACATGGAATGAAGAAGTCAGTGAAGGACAAAGGAAGGAAAGGAGGGAGAGAAGGAGGAGGATGGAGGAAGGGAGGGAATGGGGGAGGAGGGAAGGAAGGGAAGAAGGGGGGACAACGGAAGGAAGGAAGGAAGGACAGGAAGGGAGGGAGGGAGGGAAGGAAGGAAGCAGAGAGGGAGAGAGGACAGGAAAGGAAAAGTTCATGAAGAAGCCCAGTAAGGATGTCCATGCAGTACTTTAGGCTAAAGACTCAGGAAAACTTAGATTAGAAAATAGAAATGAGGAGGCAGAAATTAGGGAACTCCCAAGCAACAAGTTAGAATGTTCAGGATTTGCTTGCTGCCTGCTGCACAGGCAGGCGTGAGGCAGACAGGCTAAGTGCCATAAGTGAAAGTAAGTGAACAGTTATAGGAAGACCCATGGGCAGCTCCATCAAAGAGATGAGATTGTTAGAACATTAAGAAAATTATGTGCCCATAAAGCAAAATATAATCAAAGCACTTTTTAACAAATGGGCCCAATTTGCCAGGTACCCGGCCAACTAAGACAGTGAAGAGCATTATGCATTAGAATGCCCTGTAGGAAACCTCAATTTCTAGGCTTCCACCTCTATTTTCATTTTGTTTCACTTGGCAGTTTCCACCAGGCAACTTTAATGGAGCCAGAACTATAAAAACACAGACAGCCATATGCAATCTTAGCAGGAGCGACCTGACTCGCGGGGTCCTTCCGGATCTCGAGCTGGTCGCTGGCCGGGCCACGCGTGTACACAGCGCCCACCCCACCTTCCCCAGCTGGACCGCCCTCCACGCAGACTTCTGCGCAGGCTCAGCTCCAGCCCTTTCAGCTGCGTGAGCTCAGGCGACTCCCTGCAAGTGCAGAACGGCACTAGGCTTCCCCGGGCTCACTGCGCGCAGGGAGGACCTGGCAAACGCCTCACCTCGGGAAAGGTTCTTCTATGTTTTTCCTGCATGTTGTACTCTAACCAGTTTGGAATTAAGAGCTCCATCGATGGCACAAAATTCCAAAAGTACAGAAAGGGATACATATAGACTTCCTCTTCCTGTCGTCTTGCCACGTAGTTCTCCTTCCAAACGACATAACTATGGTTAATTTTAGAAATACACAGTGCAAGGGGACGGGGAGATGCTCAGTAGGAATCTGAGTTCAATCCCCAGTTCCGCAAAAAAATAATAATAATAATAAATAAATAAATAAAAGAAATACACAGTGCAAATTTAAAAACAATAAAATGTGTAACCCAGCAAGCATGGTTACGATCCAAAGCACGACAAATACTGGCAGGAATGTGGAGAGGGGGGAACTCAGACCCTATGAGTTAATACAGCGCAGCTAAGGTGGCAAAGGACGTGGGTTCCTCAAGTAACTAAGCCTCGAACTGCGGTGAGATCCGGCAGTCTCGCTCACTGGTAACTACCCAAGTCAGCGTTTCTTCCACACTCTCACATCCCCGCGGCACCAATGCAGCTGCCACGGGACGGAAGCCCCGTGTCCGTCAGCCGTGCGCGGGCACGGAAGCCCCGTGTCCGTCAGCCGTGCGCGGGCACGGCGCGTGTGGCGCAGGCACTATTGCCTTAGCTGCTGGCGCTGCATTCTCCATCTGCACGCACACAGACAGACCCGAGGACTGCGGTGTCCAGAGAGTTAAGCCGCGCGTGAAAGGCAGTCGCTGCGGGCCTCACCCCAGTGTAGTGTCCACCAGAGACGAGCCAGTCTCACCCCGAGAGAGAATGGCTGCCCGAGGCTGGGGCTGGAGAGAGGCCCCACAGCGGAGATCCGGTAATAGGAACAAATTCCTGCCAGCAGGGTGGGCGCGTTCCACAGAAGAGCGGCTGTGCTCAGTAACCGTGTAGTACGTGATGCAGAATAGCTGGGGAATTCGGAACATTTCATCACAAAGAAAGGGGGTGTTTGAAATAACAAATCACCAAAAATGCTCTGAGTTGATCAATATGCAATGCATAAATTTACCTAAACATCACACTGTAGCCCATAAATATAGATAATTACTGCTTGTCGATTTGTTTAAAAAAAAAAAAAGCAAAGCACTTTCTATAAACACAAATGTAACATACTCTATATATGATTCTGAACATTTTTCTCCTCACTAACCAGCTTTCTCTGTGTGTGAGTTTCTCTTTTTGACGGCTACTTTGTGTTTTATTCCAGTAGTACCTCAGTTCATGAACTTGATTCTGCAAGAACCAAATCAAATTCAGGGTCAGGTTCAGTGTTGACCATGTGGAGAAATTGAATTCAGTTCAGTCTGGTTTGTGGCAAGAGCCACTGGAAGAGCCAAGCTGGTGAACGGAGGTGCCACTACACACGATCCATCATAAATTATTTGACTTATTTCTGCTGAAGAAGCTTCAGTGGTCTCGACTCTTTGGCTGCTGCAGGTAGCGTTCCCATGGGTGGCCAGCACACACGTCATACCGTGCAGCTCCTGTGACATAAATAGTGTATAGACATTGCATCTAGGGATACCTGCTCTTTTCTTTTTAAATAATTTCCCCAGGACAGCACACAAGGCAGGAACTATCACATCTCAGTTAACTATCACAGGGGCATCCACAGACCTACTGCCCCCTGCAAGAAAGAGGACAAAAGCACCATCCCTGAAGTTACCTCCTGACCACCAACCCTTCTATCCCCAGGGGCCCTGGCGGCCTCTCCAATCCCCACCCACAGCCACCTGCCTTTGATGCTGTGTGAGAGATGTTTCAGTGGAGGTCTGCGTTCAAATCTAACCTCATTTACTTGTGCGCTACCCCGTGCTTCTGCCTGTGCTTCATTCTTTCTCATAGGTGCGTAGTTTTCATTGTTGTATACCAATGTGTGCATTCATGCAGGATGAGCTAGTGTGGGTTGTCTGGGTGTGGGGATCAGGGACTGATGCTGCTCTGGCATCCTTACAGGTGTCCCCTGGTGCGCCCGTGGCCCTGTTCATGCGAGGTGGGTAGCAGGACAGAGCGTGCCAGGCCGTGTAATGCACACACCTGCAGGTAGATAATACCCAGCCATCTTCCCAAGCGGTCACACCAATACACAGCTCAGTGAAGCTGAGCTTCTGTCCCCACCCTTAGTGTCACTGGGTGTTTGTTTGTTCTGTGAAACTCAGTCACCTGGCAGAATGACAAGTCATGTCTTCTTGGGGTCGGATTTTCATTTCCCCGCTTACTAAAGAAGTTAAGCAGGGGGCCCGCCCACTAGCTCACTTGATTAAGTGCCTGCTAAAACAAAGCAGTCAGCCTCTGGGATTGGTGGTTCGATTCCCGCATATTCAAGGCAATGTAGACCAGAGCTGGAGGCAATCAAGAGCCTCCAAAAAAAAAAAGAAGTTAAGCAAATTTTTACCTGGGTTTTGGCCATTTGAATTATATATTCTAGGGATTGTCTATTCAAAATCTCTTCCTTGAGCATTTATTAGATTTTCTTTACTTTTTTCTTTTTTACATTTTAAATACAAAATGCTTATAACTACATTGCAAATACCTAACATTTGCTACAAATACTTCCCTGATTCTTTTTAATATCCATGAAGCCATATTTGTTGATCTTTCCTTTTATAGGCAGTGCTTTCTTACCCTGGATTGCAAAAAGTCTCCAAGCACACCCACCTGATAGTGGCTTCGTGTGTGGTGTGACCAGCAGCTCAAGTTTAATTCCATGTTTTCACTGCATTGATCCCAACATAGTTTGTTGATAAAACTGAGATTCCCACGTACTCTGGAGCGACACTTTCATCATGAACTTAGTGTCTGAGCAGGCGGCCTTCCTACGATATTTCTAACCTTCCTACGATTCCACCCTTCCAGTTGCTCAGCTACATTCCCACTGCACCATTTCTTCAACATTCTTTGACTATCCTTCACTCTTTGAGTTTTCATATAAATTTCAGAGTCAGTTTATTCCCACCACAGCAAAAGATTTTGTACAGTGGTGGGGATATTTATTGGGATTGAATTGGGAAGCTCGATTTAGGTAACATTACCACTTTATTATATTGAATATTTAATCTTCATGTATCATGTATGCCTTGACTTCCTCCCATTCGTTTGCATATTATTTTTAATTTTACATTATGCTTAAACCTTAATGCATAGAGAGCTACACATCATTTCTTAGATTCGCTCCTAGATAATAGATACTTTCATTCTTCTCTAAGTGATATTATTTTATCCATTTTCTAGCTATTTATTGTGGGTACATAGACATATAATTGATTTTTTAATGTGGACTTTATAGCCAGTGGCCTTACTGAAGTCATTTATTGGTTATAATAACTTACCTATAATTCTCTTGGCTTTTCTACACGCAGCTGTATCGTCTTTGAGTAACATTCCTTGCCCCTCTGCACACCCTTCTCCTGTGGCTTTCCTTGTCTCTCTGTACCCTGGAGCTAGCGCCTCCGATGCTGGTCTACGGAGGGCATGACAGTGGGTGCCACGACCCCGCGGCGGGCCTCCGAGGGAGGCTTTCTGCCCGGAAGGCGGGTTTTGTAGACACCCGCTAGCAGCCTGGGAAACCCTGCCTCTGTTTCCACTTTACAGGGCAATTCTCAGGCGCCCAGAGTGACCCTCCAATGGCCAACACTGCACTTTTGGAACGCCCGTGACAGAACATGGTACAATCTTTCTTTCCAAATTTTTGCTCCTTGAGGCTTTCTAGGCAACATCTATGCATGTCATGCAAAAAATAAACTGCAGCCATCCACATGGAGAAGTTAAGTCATATTAGGTGCGTTTTAGCCTGTCTTTGGCATGCTTCGCTCTGCACTTGTCCCCAGAGCTCCTGTGCTGGAAATGCCCCTGATCTGCAGCGTTGAAGAAGCTTTCTGGGAACGGTGAGAGAATGGACCACTTGGGGTGGCCCGATCGCCACAGCCGGGAGCCAAATGAACATGTGCTCCTGAGAAAACGCCCTCCCAGCATAGTCTGTGATAGCGGCGCAGAGAGGAGGGAGGCAGAGGGACTTCGCAAAGCTCCTTTCAGACGGCCCAGACAGGAGCAGCAGCGGCTTCACAGTGCTTGACTTCCCAGAAAGCCTTCGCCTTTACTTTTCGGCACAGTATTGGGTGAGTTACAGCAGGAATTCGACACTTGGTCAGAAGGCAGTGTGGTGCGCGGCGACTGCCAGCTCTGGTGAGTGCCTGTCCCAGCTGGGCTCTGCTGCCACCACTGGCGGCCGTGCAAGCAAATCAACACACATTGCCTGATGGAGGGCTCTCGAGGGCTCTCAGGACGCTCCGGGTTGGCGGGAACAGAACCCCACCGTTCATTTCAAGCCCTAACCCCATCTTCCAATCGCTTTTATGTATTGTTGGATTTAATTTATGACATTTTGACTGGCTTTTTTTCACATATCTCTGGCTGAATGAAATAGGCCTTATCCTCAACGTATATCGCATCTGGGGTGACCTCTGCTTGTTGTATGCTTATAGTTATTTGTTCCTAAATATTTGACAGAATCTTTAGTGTGATCTGGACTGTTCTTCTTAAGGAAAAGATCTAACGGTGGATGCAATTTCCAGGATAGTTAAAAAGCTATTCATATTTTCTGTTTGGTGCATTTTCTGATAAATTATTTTTTTTAAGACTAGGTCCATTTTAACAAAATTTTTAAATGTTTTGCAAAATGTTGTTGTAACAGCTTCTTATTTTAGTATCTGTATGACGTGATGTTGTCCCTGTCTCACTCTTGACGTTCTTGACCCCGCCCCATCCAGAGACTGTTGGTGTCCTCAGAAGCCACCTCCTCGCTAAGTGACACCCTCTCTTGTCTGTCTTCCTCCTCCTGGTTTAGCGTAACATTTGCTCTCGCCTTTGTTGTGTCATTCCTTCTGTGTTCAGCACTCTGATTTGCTGCTATTTCTGGACTTGGGAAGGATGAATGCCTACCCTCTGATTTTGATTGTGGCCTTCCATGACTTTTTTTTTTTTTTTTTTTTGGTAGAACCTGGGATTGAACTCAGACCCTTGCGCCTGCTAGCCAAGCGCTTATTCCACTGAACCATCTCCCCGGCCCCGCCTTCCACACTTTCTAATGTATGTGTTCACAATTAGAAATTCCCTTTTCAAAATCATGTGACTCAAAAAGTCTCCTGTTTTAGTCAGGATGGTCTTTGAGCACAATCACTGAGACCCTCATGTCTTAGTTTTCCAAATGCTTGGAAAGCGCCAAGCTTCATTTCTGTTTCTGACTTCTATGATTTCTTTTTTCCCATTTTGCTTAGTGAGTTCCCACATTTCTAGGCTCACAGCCTAACTGGCTCACCAGTGAGGGGGCAACTCAGTTGAGGTTCTGCTCTGGCTCCTCCCAAAGCCAGATTTGAGACCAGTCTCCCTGACCCAGCTACCCTAATACATGACATTTGCCTTTGCACTGGGGACTCTGTTGTTCAGAACAGACACTTTCTCTGAGTCTCATGCCAGCCACAAACTATTTCCTGGGCTAGACCCGAAGCCCAACAGGTTAGGGCTAGCATAGCACACACAGGCAGGCCCAGGGCGGCTCTTCTGCACAGCACACTCCAGGAGCCCAAATGTCACAGTCCCCGCAGCAGGGCTCCAGCATTCCCGCAGACCCTGTGTGTGACTCATCCCGCAGCGTCAAGCAAGAGTGATGCCAGCAAGAGCAGGTCAGAGCCATGTGGCCATCCCTGGGCCTCCTGTGACATCTGCCCAACCTGAGCACCTGCATTTCATGAAGATGACAGACAACATAAAGGACAAACTTCTGGACAGAGAGACAGAACAACAGGAGCTGTTTCACCATCTCCTCTAAAGGGTGGAGCAGAAATCCGATGGGCTTCAGGACTGAGATAATTGTTCAAACCAAAACTGGAGGAAAAGTCAAACAAATCAAGTTCCAAGTAGCATGAAAACCTGGCAAATTGGGAGAGGGACAATAACAGGACAGTCATCCTCTGACACCACAGGAGCTAAGCCCATAAAATCAAACATAGACAACAGAAGTAGGAAACACTGAACTCCAGTCACAAGCGCAGTCAGAGCCAAGCAACCCTACAATGGCAGGCCTCAGGGCCCCTGGCCTTGCGCACAGTGGCGCAGACAACGCAGGGGTAAATGGGAGACACCCTGGCGTGTAAGCGCAACTATTTCCTCAACTCTTCGGTGTGGTTTTCCATAGTACCGGGGAAGGGAGGAGGGATAATCGGGGTCCTTGCTGAAAATGGTGCACGCTTTGGAGTAAGACATCGGTACCCATTCTAGTCCCCCTAAGACTTCTCGAAGTGTGCCTGTGCATACAAATGCCTGTGTACACACACACACACACACACACACACACAGTCATCTCACTGTGTCCTGAAAAAGTAATTGCCAAATTAGCTTGGAAAATGCTAGTATTAAATTCAGCTTCGCAAGTTCTTGCTGTCCTCAGGTCGGTGGCAGTCCTGAGAGGCAGGTGAGGTGTACAAGTCTTTATAGAACGGTGAGGCCCAAACACTGCAGAGCAAGCGTCTCCCGCAGACTGCACGGTGCGCGCTGGTGGCAACCTGTAGAATCCCAGGCATCTGCCAAGTGGATAACCTTAGCGTGAAAGAAAAAGATGTCTGAGTTTCCACAAGGGAAAGCTCAGAGCCACTCTCGCGTCAAGAATGTGGTCATTAGTGCCGTATCATCCGTCACCTTTGGGTGGTAATTAGAAAAGGGAAGTCAATAACAATAGTACATAACAGTACTTCAGCAAGATTTAAAGGAGTGGGAATATTGGTGAGCGTCTACTGAGGAGGCTCGATGGGCTACAGGCGACTGAGCACCGGGAGCACTTCGGTGCGAGGTTTTCCATTATTAATTTGGTGCTGTGAGGTTTACAGACCCTTCTGTCCGATGAGTGCAGGCCCCCACGCCCATCAGATGCCATCCACGTCTGCAGGGTGGTAGCCAAGGAAGGGGAAGTCTGCACCAGGACCCAGGACCCCGCACAAAGAAACTCCACCCCCGGCTCATGGCAAGTTTCTTGCCCAAGTGTAGGAAATGCTCCAGGAAAGCAAAGGAGCCTGCAAGCCTCAGGGAGAAGGACCGCTGGACTCACACGCAGGAACCCTTGGCTCCAGTCAAGTTCCGCTAAGGCCTGTGCCCTTAGCTACACGCCTAGTGTCACTTTCTACAAAACGGTGATCTCTCAAGGTGACCTTCAGGCCCAATATGCTATTAATGTTCTGTCTTGAGTCACTTTGCTCAGTCTTGATATAAATAGTTCCTGTTTGTTGGCACTTTCTATTTTCTCCTCCAACTCAGCCTCTCTCCTAAACTCTAGACTTACACTTATAGGCAATCTTTCAAGTCCCTCTTGACAAATTCACGTGGCTGGGATTCCAAGCTCTCACTCGTGCCCATGCCTCTTCTCCCCACCCACTCTGGTCTTCCTATTACAGAGCTGGCGCCTGCATCGCAGTTTCCCTCGGATCCTCCCTCTCAGAGCCCACATCTAGCCCTTTAGCAACCCAGGGTGGTTCCGCTTGAACTACATCCACGTTTGGTGCCTTCCCCTGTCGCCCGTCTGCAGGCGTCCATCCTGCTCATTTGCCTGCACCTGGTCCTCCACGCCCATCACAGGCCTGCAGTGCACCCAGCAAGACCATCTGTCCTTTGCTTCTCTGCTCCATGTCCTTTCAGTCAGCTCTTTGCTTCCCAGAGTGATTTCCTGACCATCCCATTTAAGAACACCTGCGCTGGCTCTCTATGCTGTGTAGCCATGCCCATGAGGCTAGCGACTTCAGGCAACAAACCTTTGCAGCTTCTAGGGCTTAGGGCAGCTGCAGTGGTTGATATATTGTGTCAACTTGAGAAGTTAAAAGCTTAACTAAATGGAAGTTAACTTGAGAAGTTAAAAGCAATTCCACACCGCAGGGCATGGAGGCCCCACCCTGGAGTGACTCAGCACCTGAAGAACCTAAAAGGGAACTGAGGAAGGTCCATCGGTCCATTTCCCCAGAGGAGCTCCTGTCTTTGTCTTCGCAGTCAGCTGGCACATCATCTCCTGACTTCTAGCGCAGCCTCTTCAGCCTCCGCCTTGGATCCTTCAGCCTTCTGGTGTAGACTCATCAGCCTTCCGCCACAGACCCAGGGCCTCCTGATACGGACTTGCACGGAACACTGCAGACCTTGGACTGAAGCTGTCAGCCTCCAGCATGCAGACGCCCTCCGCATGCTTCCGCATCCGACTGTGGCTGACCATTGTAAGCCAATCTTGTAATTTCTTATACATTTGCACATCTTGTGTTTTTATCTGTTCCTCTAGTAAAACCCTGAAACAGCAGCTCAGCTGGGTTCTCCACAAGGATACAATCAAGGAGTCAGCCAGACTGCATCCTCCCCGAACGCTCACCTGGGGAAAAGTCTGCTCCCAAACCCACCCGCGGTTCTGCTGGAGGTCATTTCCTTGGGCCTGTATGGCTGAGAGTCCTGTTTTCTTGTTAGTTGGAAGCTAAAGCTGCTCTCTGCTCCTACTGCTTGCCCTTGAGTCCATGCAGTGTGGTCCTTGCTGCAGACAGGTGCAGGGGGGCTATTTACTTTGTCAAGGCCAGTGGGCAAGTGTCACTCTAACTTTGTAGGGCTTATCTCCTCAGCCACTGATAACCTCCTATCAGATAACTCACAACCAACTGATTTCAGTGCTTTAATTACATCTTCAAAATCCCATCCCTTTTGCCATATACCATAACCTAATTGTGGAAACATCTTCTCACCATAGCCCCGGTCTGTTCATGTGCAAGGTAGAGACAGTGTATGGGGTGGGCATGGGGTGGATGGCTGAAGACGGGCTCGGGGGGCATCTCAGGACTCTGCCTACAGAGCATTCCCACCCTGACCTCAGTCCACCCTGACCGCCAGCCCAGCCTTTGCCTCCTAGGACATAAGGTTCATATGTTTATTCACTGTTCCTGTTCTCCTATGCTGTGAGAGACGCCTGGGAACCAGAACTTCATGGTGCTTACTGTTATTTCTCCAGCAACTAGACCAGTGCCTGGCTGGCATAGGAGCCAACTTCAGTGACCAGTTGTTGAATGAAGGAATTGAAACCTAAATCTCTTGGACTCTTCTCTTCCAGAGAAGTTCAGGTGTTTTCTCTGCCACTAATGCTTCCTCTGACAGACCTGGTCACACGCAGGTCCACTTCACATGGACGTATGGAGGGCTCCATCTTTCCCAGCCACTTAAGCACTCTCTGGCTAAGCCTCGGGTGCGACTCTCCTGTGAGTCACACAGTCTCTTCTGAACCTGGCCTTAAAATTGAATTTCAGCCTACTCGGGGAGTCCTGTACTTCAGTAATGGGAACTGGGTATTGCCCCAGCCCCACCCTTCCTCTCTTTAGCTAAACCCTCAGTTTCAGCTAAGTGCACGGCCACTGGATTTTACCACTACCCACCCATGTTTCTTTTGAACACAAGCATGGCCATTGGACTAGGCTCATGGGACCATGGAAGGAAAGACGGCGGTGACTTCCCCTCCACAGAGGCCAGACTGCCCGAGGCTGCTCCTTTCCTTTTGCTGAGGCTGACACAAAGGCATGAAGATGAGTGGCTTTGACACGCCAGGACAGGGCCCTTAACCCAGGGTGGACAGTTCTACAGAGTCCATGGTAGGATTTCAGGGTGTCCAGTTATCATCTCACTTTCACAAATATCACAATGAAATTCAGTGTTTTCCTGGATAGTGAATGGGGGCAGAAAACCCTAGTATTAGTCACAGTGTCTGGGACCTTGTTCCCATCCAAAGTCACAGATGTTTTCATGCCCTGTCACAGTGACACAGATGTCACAAAACAGGGATGTATGTTCATCATAATTTTGAAACTGAAGCACTTATTGAACATGCCTTTGAATCTCTGTTACAATTAGTTAAAAACACCTACATTTATATATCACAGATTTGTCTCTTAATAATGTTTATGATCACTTTGCTTTACTCTAATACTTTATTCCTATGCATTTTTAATCCACTGAAAACCACTTTTCCAAGATAGAATCCACACGCTTCCCCAGGGAAGTAGAGGGTGGTGGCGAAGATCTTAAACCCTTGTTCCATTGGATGATGAGGTACCACGAAGGAAGGACCTGGGTTCCTGAACAAAGTCATGGTACAAAGCTGATTACCAGAAAGAAAGATCTTCTAAAGAAAGCTTCGAACTTGCCTGAGCCACTGCATCTTGCAGTCCTGTGTTAGGGAAGCAGAGCCCTAGCCAGACCCCTCATAATCAAGCTGGAGTCCTTCGGTGCCCTGTATTAGTAACAGCATTTAGGAAAGTCCCAAGGAAAGGACCGTGCAGGCTTCAGACTTCCCTGTTCCAGCCAAGGAGCCCACAGTCCAGCCTGTGTGGTTCCCCATGGATGCACTGCCGCGGGCCGTGGGGTTGTTTAATGCCTGCTGGTCCTACAGCAGCAGACCCCAAGTCTGTCCCCTCCACCACACCCCACACCCCACCAAAGCCCCCTGTGGCTCCACTGACAAGAAGAGTGATGTTCCACCCACACAGAACTTAAGAACTCTGTATTCCTCTTGTCTAAAGGGGATTCTCTAAAGACACTTCTTCCTCTTTAATTTGTCCCTCTTTTACTTACAAAATTCAATCATTCATCTCTTATCTTTCCCTCCCTTCTAGAGTGACCCAAAACAATTATCCTCAATGATCCAGGAATTTGCAAATGAGGCTTGGGCTCCAGGTTACCTGAAAATTTTTGGCCTGATGTCCTCCTTTTCACGAAAGTTCCACAGGCAGAGGACACAAAATCTAAGGTATCTTGCTTCGGAGAAAAGAGACTCCTGTAGCAGGGAGGGAAGGCAGTTGCTATCTGAGGAAATTACATTATGGATAACACAAAAATCCAGACATGGGGCCTTGTGAACTGGCTTTCAGAAGTAGTGAGAGCAGGTAGAGAGCAGGGAATGCTGGGGAAACATCAGAACAGACCCTGACTGCTTGGATAGGGAAGAATCTCGGGAAAGGGGGAGTCAAAGTTGGCTGTCACTTAAGTGAGGGAAAAGAAGGAAAGGAGAGAGAATCATAGGTCAAAGCACATTGGGAGCAGAGGAAAGCAGCTATCAGATCAGTTCAATGTGAGCTTGGATTGAAAGTCCATGTAGCAGTCCTGAAGAGGCCTGAGTAGGCGAGAGTGATCTGGATACAGGCAGAGATGCTGACAGAGGCTGAGACAGCAAAGGAGCCCACGAGCCAAGAATGACCAAGAGAGGGCAGGCCCCCAGCCGGTCCACCTGCAGGAGGAGCACTGCATTCAGGACAGAGCAGGGCCCAGGGCTTCAGTGGCTCTGCTGCATGCACTGTGAAACCAAGGTGAGGCCGCCGGGTATTACCGGGAAGGGCTGGTTGGATCGTGGGAGCATCCTGGAACAGGCATCCATGTAAATGTAAGCTCAGTGCCTGCCTGCAGACATTCCAAGGCAAGGGCTGTCACAGCTCTTCTCAGGAACGTAGAGAGCCACAGTTTTCCTTAACGCCTTTTCCACAATTTCTGCCAGATTTACCACAAAACAAGATACATCTACCATTTGTAATCATAAAATGTCCCTGGTTTGAAAAATAACTCCATGGAGAAGGCACCGTTCAAAGGCAAATGGGCTTGGAATGACTGGGTGTGTCCTCTCAGGTCAATGTCATGGAGAATACTTCCTTGAGTTTCACCTACAAGAAAAACGACGTGTGTTATGCAAAGCACCTCGTAATAGAGGAAACACTGTCCCCCAAGCTGCTCGAGGGAAGCTAGTTCCCTCGTCTCCACCCTATCCAAGGCACCATGGAAGTCCCACTTAGGACACCCGAGCCGGTGCCTGCCTGTGCCCTGTAAGTGCTGCCCACAGTGGGATCAACAGGTGGGGAACGGCCCTCATCTCACAGAGGAGCGAAGCCTAATGGACCCTTGATCTTAATTCTGAGGCGTGAGCCCAAACTGCAAAGCTAAGAAAAAGAAGGGAGAAAGAAAAGAAGGAATTACCAGCTCCTCTCCAGGCCAGAAACAAGCAGGGGTATACACACCTTTGAACAAAGGAAAAGTCGCGCAGTGGCCAGTGGCCTCAGAACCTGTCTGGTGAGTGTGACTCAAACATGAACAGGAATTCTGTGGATTGGACACCGAGGCGCTAGACGCTGGCACCACCCTAGACTGTGAAACCCTTGTGCAGAGGCGAGTCACTTCATCTGTCTTGCACCTGGCCTTGCTCCTAGTCTGTAGATGAAGTCAGCCTCCCTGAGGCCCCCTCCCTGGTCAGAAAAGTATCTTTCTGACCATTGGTCTCAGAAGAGAAGACTAAGTCAGGTGATGCTCCACTTCCCTAACATACGTGAAGGAAAGTCCTCACATGGAGCCTGAACTCCTCGGTTCCCGCCATCTTTTTGTCATTGTCAGCCATGCTGGAGTTGGCGTTGAAGTCATGTTATCAACTGTAGTGGACAGTGAATGCTCCCAAGGAAGGGGGCTCCAGAAACGGAAGGGAGTGGTCTTGGGGAGTCCCTGTGGCAGCGCCTCAGTGGGGCACTTTCTCCCTGGCCCCAGCCCTGGGTCCCCCCATCCTCTGGGGCAGTGGCTGCGTGACTACTCCTGCCCCCTCATCTGTCTTGTACCTGTCCTTGCTCCAAGTCTCTAGATAGAGTCAGCCTCCCTGAGACCCCAGCTGACCCCTGCTCTATACAGCTCCTGGTCTCTCAGTGGATTCTTCAGAGGGTGGTCCAGGGGCTCATCTGTCTCTGCCCCTCTTGTGTCACACTTGACAAAAGACTTCAACTGGCTTGGGCATTGAGAGGAGGAATTCACCCTAACTTTTGGGGAGGCCTCATTTATACATGCATATTTCCACGGATTTTATTTTCTTTCAAACTTCCCTAAGAAGTAATCTTCAGTGGAAAGCAAAATAAATATGTGAAAGTTAAAATCAAAAGGGAAAAACACTCAGACCCAAAAGCTACAACTCTTGTTGCATAGGTCCTGCTTTACCTTGGTCTTAACCAT
>NDGN011464200.1:0-10880 GCA_002564285.1 Tympanoctomys barrerae
ATATAAGGTGGGAAGAGAAGCTAGCTGCTTGAGCTGCTGCTACCTCTCCCTTGTGCTCTTGCTTTTTGCTGCCGCCAGGAAAGACTGCCGTGTGCCACTCTGCCTTGGAACCAGCTGGGTATGGACTGAAACCTCCAGTAACTGTGTGCTAAATAAACTTTTCCTTGATCCTTCATTTTGAGTGTCGGGTATTTGTCCCAACAATGAGAGAAGAGTTACTAAGACAGCCACAAAACATAAATCAAAAATTGGCTGAATTTGCAGGTTAGTATACAGATATATTGCAATCTGCCCACCGAATGGGCCCAGAAACAAGGACCCTAGAGAAGTAGTCATGAACACGCTCAGGGCCCAGATCTTGGCTTCTGTACTAGTTTTCTAGGGTGGTCATAACCATACCACAAACCAAGTGGCCTAAATAATACAACCTTATTTTTATTACAAATTTGTTTTTCTTCTACAGTTATGGAAGCTAAGCAGCACAAACTCAAACTGTTTACAAGGGTTCATTCCTTCTGAGAGTCGGGAGGGAAGGATGTGATCCAGCTCTTGCTCCTTGACTTCAATAGCTATGGTTTTCATTGTGTCTCTTCCCATTGCTTTACCTCTGTGAGTGTCTTTGCACCTAAATGTCCACTGTTTATAAGGCTCCAACTGTACTGGATTAGGGCTCGTTCTAATGACTCCCTCTCAACTTGGTTACCTCTTCCTGTGAGTGGGACAGTGGTGTCCCTCAGAGTTCATTTTGAAACTCGATCTCTAACCCAACAGTGTTCACAGGTTCTATCTTTAGGAGGATGGAGGGAACAGAGCTCACCGTCAGGAATGAGGTGAGCACATTAGAGAGGTTCCGTTCTGGTTCAAAGGGAACACTTTCCTGCCTTCTCGTCCCAGAACACTGGTCCCACTGGCACTGTGACCTTGTGTTTTTATCTCTAAATTCCAATTGTTCATTGCTGACACATAGGAAGACTGTTGACTTTGTATATTAATATTGCATCTTGCAACTTTGCGAGAAGTCCAGGAGTTTGTTGTTAACTTTGTAGAATTTTCTAGATAGATAAAAATGTCTACTTTTGTGAACAAAGGCAGTTGTGTTTATTCTTTCTCAATCTTATACTGCAACAGCAAGCAGAAACCCTGAAGTGACCCCAGGATTTGGAGGCAGATTTATTTTATGTCGATGGGCAGTGATGAGGATCACTCTCAAAAGCATGCAGGTGTACAGAGGCGGAATGGCTTGTCCACTGAGGGCTGGTTTATACAAGTGCACCACAGTGACCAGCTATGAATCACAGTGACCCGATGTTTCTAAGAGACCAGAAGCATCAGGAACTGGAATAGGAACTATTACCTGGGCAACCTGGAAACTGTAGTATACTGGCTGGATAGAAGGCATTATTCCTTTACAATATTTTTTATTTCCTGTTCTTACTATACTATTGAGGACTTCCAGGACAATGTATAATAGTAGTGGAGAGAGAAGAAAAATGTCCCTATCTTTTCCCCAGCTCTGTTTCCTCTTGTTAGATGCAAAGCATCTATTTTCTTACAATGAAGTATGTTAATTGTAGGCTTTTTGTAGATTTTTTTTTTTTTTTTTTTTGTGTGGTACCAGGGATTGAACTTGGGACCTTGTGTTTGCCAGCCAAGTGCTTATTCTACTGAGCTATCTCCCCAGCCCAGTAGATATTCTTTATGAGGTTGAGGAAATTCCCCTCCCTTCCTATCTTGTTGAGAGTTTTTGCCTTGAATGGGCTTTGGATTTTGTCAAATGTTCTTGTGGTACTCACACTTATGATTGTATGTTTCTTCTTTAGCCTATTGATGCCATGGATTACATTAATTGATTTTCAGAATTGAAGCTAGCCTTGTTTATATACCTAGAATAAATCTCACTTGATTATCATTTATAATTCCATTTATACATTGTTAGGTTTTATTTAAGTTATATTTTTGCAGGGGTTTTGGTATATATTCATGAGATATATTAGTTGTTTCACTTCTTAAAATGTTTTTTATGATTTAAGCATTAGGGTAATGTTGACCTCATGAAATTAGTCAGAAAGCATATACTTTGCTTATAGTTAGGGAAGATATTATAGAAAATTAATATAACATTTCTTCTGTAAGCATTAGTTAGAGAGGCAATGGCATAGATGCCTGCCTACCTGGCAAGCGCAAGTTTCTGAGTTCAATCCCTGGTACCAAAAAACCCAAAACAACATTGGTTAGAATTCACTAGTAAAATGGAGTCCAGGTGGATGGTGCATGCCTGTAATCCCAGCACTGGGGAGGCTGAAAACAGGGGGATCACTATGGGTCCCAGCTGTGTAGTGAGATCCTATACAAAACACATTTAAAAAAAAAAAGAATTTACTAGTAAACTTGCCTGACCTTTGTACTTTATTATGAAAATATTATTACCCAATTACTTTAATATCCAAAGGTCTATTCTTATTTCCTTTGCATGAATGTTGGTAGCTTTGTCTTTCAAATAATTGATTCACTTACTCCTCATGCTTAGATCTGTGGGCATGGAGTTAGGTATACTATTTCTTCATTACCTTTTCAGTGCCTTTAGGATCAGAATGATGACTTCTCTTTCATCACTGATATTAGTAGTTTATCTTCTTTTTTTCTTGATTAGCCTGACTAGAATTTATTAATGTTTTTAAAGGATCATTTTGGTTTCTTCATCTCATTCACATTGATCTCTGCAGGGTGTGTGTGTGTGTGTGTGTGTGTGTGTGTGTGTGTTACTGGGGATCAAATGCAGGGCCTTGCACATACTAGACAAGCACTATTCCACTGAATTACACACCCAGACCTTTTAAATTTTTATTTTGAGACAGAGTCTCACTAGGTTGCCCAGCTTGGCCTTGAACTTGAAATGCTCCTGTCTTCGCCTCCTCCTGGAACTGTAGGCATATGTCTCTATGGCCAACTTTTTGCTGTTGTTTATGTTTGTTTGTTTTACTTGGTGTAGGCTTATATGCTTCTTCTATTAATTTCCTGAGGTGAATGAGTTAGGTATTGATTTTAGATCTTCCTTCTTTTCTATTATATACATTCATTGCTATATATTTTTGTTCACTAAGCACTGTATCCTACAAATTTCAATGTCATATTTTCATTTTTGTATACCTTTTATGTATTCATTTCTATTCTTTTGAGATTCTTTGATCCATGTGTTCTTTATAAATGTGTTGTTTAATCTCTAAATATTTAGAGTTTTCTTCTAAACTTCTTTCTGTTATTGTTTTCTGATTCTGTCTGTTGTGATCTGAGAGCACACTTTGTATAACTGTTATTCTTTTAAATACAGTAAAATATGGACTGGTGAGATAGCTCAGTGGTCTAAAGTGCCTGCTTAGGCAAGCTAAGGCGAGCACACAGGGACCACGGTTTGATCCCTGGCACCACAGGCCATGCCAGGCCCTCCCCCCTCCTGCCAAGTGAGCTGAGCCTGCCATAAAAACAAACAAACAAATGTATTAGAACAGTAAGATGTGTTTCTGGTTTAGAATCTTGGCAAGCGTTCTATGTAAACTTGAGAAAGTGCGGATTATGCTTTTGTTGGGCTGAAGTATTCTGTGATTGTCAGTAGGATCAGGTGATAGTGATGCTGTTCAGTTCAATCATATTCTTACTGATTGTTGCCTGCTGGGTGTATTGATTGCATATAGAGATGCTGAAGTCTCAGATTATAGTAGTGGATCTATCTGTTTTTCCTTGCAGGTCTCAGTGTTTTACTTACTTCATCTGATGCCCTGCTAGGTTTACACACAGTAAGGGTGTTGTGTCTTTTAGGAGACCTGTCTCCTTTGTTAGTATGCAGTGCCTCCCTCACCCCAGACTTCCTTGTTCCACAGTCTGCTCTGTCTGAAGTCAGTACACCGATTCCAGCTTCCGCTAGAGCTCAGCATCCCAGCTCACGCGCCGGCTCTGCTTTCTTGGCGTCTCCATCTACCTGCTTGCACCATCAGCTGCTCTCACTCATCGCCCACTGCACAGCCCTCAGCTTTCTAACCACAGTGACTTTAGCTTCCACAGCTCACACTTCCCAAGCCTGTGCCATAACTAACACTGGCCGGGTTTCAGGTTGTTTTTTATTTGTTGTTGTTGTTTTTTCTTGTCTTTTAGCATGTCTTATAACTTTTGGTTGAAAGCCAGACATGATGTTATAAGGTTATCCAAAATGAAAAATTAGGCTTCTAGTGTGAGACTTCATGTTAATTGGGCCAGAGTCTGGGCTTAGTTTGTGCTTCCATAGCCTGTTTGCTCAGCTGTCTTGTTTGTCTCCTCCATGTTGGATTTCCTTAGAACTCCTTCCTCAGTAGGGCCCATAGCTTTCTGTTGTTCCTGCAGTCGTAATCCACTGTGATTGTACTAATGCGGGGGTAATTTGTTGGAGCAGGGGAGTGTTCTATAATTTTAGGATTAAATCTCAGTTTTCTAAGTAGACCTGAGTTCTTAAGATGTGAATTTTCAAAGAATTTCTTAGCCTTTGTGCATTTTCTTTTCATCCCAGGAAAGCTAGAGGGGCTACTGTTGTTGAGTTGCTTTGCCCAAGATAAGATGAAGCTCTTGCAATGCAATTTTGTAAAGTAATTTCCCTTGGAGGCCCAGCCTTTGCTTTAGACATATTGTGAAATAATTATTTTTCTTCCTTCTGTGAGTAGCATGAAGAAATATTTTCCCACCTTTCAACATGAGACCTGGTGGGATTTCTGAAGGCAAAACTCAAAAGTGGGCCCTACCCTCTGGGCACTCAGAGTGAACTGGGATGCCTGTAGCTTCTAGCACGTTGTCACTGTCACCATTTTATATCTCCCTTGGCTTATTAAAAGTTGTCACATCAATTTGTAAATATACAAGCTTGTTGTCTTTAAGAGGTAAATGAAACAAATAGGCAATGTCAATTTTTTTACAAAAGGCGAAACTGTGGGCTGGGGATATAGCTCAGGGTCACAAGAACCTGTCTGGCAAGTGTAAGGTCTTGAGTTTGACTCCTGGTACCAAAATAAAAAATAAAATTAAAGAACACTTTTAAAAAAGGAGAAAAATACTTAGCATCAGCAGTGAGAACTGTAAGCACAAACACAGGACATCACGTGCTCATTCTGCCAGGCCCAGTGTGACCCAGTTCTGAGCCTGTGATGTCACCTCCTGCAGTGACCTCAGGGGGCCCATGAGGGAGGAAGACTCAGAGTTACAGGGCAGGGAGTGGGAAGGAGTGGGAGGGACCCCTAGAGATAGAAATGTGTGCCCAGTGAAGTTCAGTGTTTAATGCCTTGAGCAACCAGGAGTGCTCAGATTCAACAACTTAAAGGGAAGATCAGAAAACCCTCAAGGCTCATGGTGGGCTCCAAAAATTTTCCCTCCCAGTGACAAGAGGCTGGGTGTCAGTGACTATGGGGGTCTTGCATTTGGAGAAGTGACTGAAAGGCCCTGCTGTACCTTGCAGGCTGTAAACTCACTGGAACAGAGACTGTGATTTCAGCTCCGAGTCCCTGCTGTCATTTGTATCTCAAATGTCCTGTAATGACCCATGTGTTACAGGCTCTGTTCCCAGCTTAGTGGCACTAGGAGGTACTGGAAACCTTTAAGAGATGGGACCCCATCCGTTGGGGAATTGCTGCCCGATAATCCCAGCACACTGGGAGACAGAGGCAGGAGCATTGCAAATTCAAGCCCAATCTGGACAATTTAGTAAGATCTTGTCTAAAAAAAAGGCTAGAGATGTAGCTCAGTGAGAAGGCCTGAATTCAGCCCCTAGCAACCAGGGGGTGGAGGTGGAAAGTCTGGTTGTCAGGGTGCACCCTGGGAGGGGAATTGTGGGATGTGGGACTTTTCCCAGGCATAAAGTGAAGGGGTTTCCTGTGCCACGTGCTCTGACTGAGTATGCTGCCTGGCCACAGGCCCAGAAGCAACAGAGCCAGCTGATGGTGGTCCGAAAGCTCCAGTAGGTATACAACAAACAGGCACACTTATTTTTAAATTTTTTGTGACAGCTCCTTTTTTCTGTGTGCATGTATATTTGGTACAGGGTCTCACAGACTTGTAGTGATCCTCCTGTTTTCAGCCTCCCCAGAGCTGGAATTAAAGGTGCATGCCACCACGCCTGGGCTCAGTGGCTGGCTCAGCACACCCAGGGGTGGGGCCAGTGCAGCATGTGAAGAAAGGATCGAACCACCATGGTCCCTGCATTTATCTAAGCAGGCGTTTAGTCCACTGAGCTATCTCACCAGCCCTGAGATTTCCTTTCTTACCTAGTGTATAGTACAATACAAGTTACTCTCACTATAATGTACAAATTTCTATAATTTATTCTTCTTGTTCAGCTGAAATTTTATGCCATTGTTGAGTTTATAAAGTATTATAAAGAATAAAGTAGGATGTATTCATTATTGATGAGCAGAACAAAATTTTCTGAGACTAGGAAGTCAGAACACCTCACTGCCATCCACTTTGATTGCAACACGCTTTTTTCTGTTTTGGCCTTTCATGTGAGAAGCGTTGCCCACACATCTGGTGATCTGGCTTCTTCCCACATGGGACAGTGAATCATCAGAAGCCACTGGGTGCTTGGGGGACTCCTTGTCTTCGGGCCTCACCTTGGGGTGATGGGAGAGGGACATGGCTACTTAGCTGAGGGACCCCAAAAGTCATCTGAGTTTTGATATAATCTGAGCTTTGTCCTCGGGTGGGGCTCTGTGAGCCTAGGTGATGCGGGTTGGGGGTCCTGAGCATCCTGTGTGAGGGCTTTTACTCAGTGCTCCCACCCTCTGTCTCAGCCTTCAGTCTGGCATTCTCCTGCCACCTCCTCCCCCAGTCCTCACCTCACCCTCTGCTGGCCCTGGTATTCTATAGTTGAATGGGGATAACTAAGAAGATCCAGGGGTCTAAGAAGTCACTCACACTGTGGTTTTAGCTTTGGTCTACTCTCCAACTCTCTGTTGACTTCTGTACTGTTCAGAGTCCTCTTCTCCCTAAGGGTTTCCTTCCTGGAGTGGAAGGGCTCAGCCTCTTCAGGGTAGCTAAGCCAGTTCTACTCCTTCATTCTGTTTTCACCTTCAAATATTTGTTGATGTTTCTCATGTGCCTTCTATTTGCTTTGTCCCAGTGGATTTATACCATTATACACCTTTCACTCCTACGTGACAGGCTTTAGGAGAGGGTGGAGATAATACCTGTGTTTAATCTGCCATGTCTAATGCACACACCCTTTTCCTTTAACAATATTTTGAGGAAATTATTGTTTCTTTTTAATAGAGAATTAATTTCTCACTCGGGTTGCAGTGGGCCTGAGAATTTCAAACTTCTAAACTTGCATGCTTTTCTGGTAACTAGTCCTGTATAGAAGCCTGCCAAGAGATACCTCATTAGAACAGAGCACATTCCTGTCATCCAAGAAGTTCCAATAGACTAGGATCTCTGTGTTAGAGACTGTCAGTCAACTTTTCCACTGGTGGGACAAATCTGACACATTTTAAAGGGAGAGGTTTATTTGGCTCATGGCTGCAGGGGCTTCCATTCCTGGTGGGTTAACTCGAAGGCAAACCATCATGGCAGATGGGTATGGCAGAGGAAAGCTCCATCTGAGACCCAGAGCGAAAGAGAAGGAGCCAGCCAGGCAGGGTCAGGGACCAGATGCACCCTTCAAAGGAACATCTTCGGTGACCTACTGCCCCTGATGGGTCACCACTCTTAACGGCTCTTTCAATTATGAACTCATCCAGGGGTGAATCTGCTGAGGAGTTTAGTATCCTCAGGATCTAGTTGCCCGTCTAGTTCCCACCTCTGGATAGTGCCATATAAAGGTCAAGCCCTCAATATACTTGTTTTGGGGATTATTCTTCATATTTAAGTTATAATAGGAACCAAGGTCAAAGATCAAATATTAGAACAAAAGATGTCCTGGACCCCTGTATCTCAGGAAATTTCAAAGGGCTTAGGAGCTCTTTGCCAGAAATTAGGGGAAGGGTCCAAACACATACTTCTTATTATACCACAATATTACAACAGGCAGAACATGAAGAGCCTTGAAGACCCTATTCATTCATTCAGTCAATGTGAACTGACCACCTGCTAAGTGCTGAGAAACAGTTTAGGCACCACCCACAGAGGAACAAATAAGGCCAAGTCCCTTTCCACACACAGCTTGCATTCTAGCAACAGGGAAGACAATGTATGGAAATGGGTGAGTAAATCTCCTGAAAGCACTTAGGGGAGCACAAGACAGCAGCATGAGCTAGAGCATGGCCTGGAAGCAGGGCGCTACCTCGTGTGAGGGGTGTCACAGAAAGCCTGGGTGGGAAGGAGGAGGGCTCTGGGCAGAGGCCAACAGCACTGCCAAGGCCTTAGTACAAGAGCACATTCAGAATTTTCAAGAGGCAAAGGCAAGGAGTTGGTGTTTCATTTTGAGTTCAGTGTCCTTGTGGGAGACTGAAAAAAAAAAAAAAAAAAAAAGACAAACAAGAACCTAGGGATAGGCCATGAGGGTCAGAGGCAGGTGGAGTTGGAGTGATGCTGTCCTAGGCCATTGGACATCAGGAGCCACCAGACGCTGGAAGATGTAAGGTAGGAATCTCCTGGAGCCTCCAGAGGGATTGTAGCCTCATCACACCCTGATTTCAGAGTTGCTAAAGTCATAGGTACAATTTATTATGTTTTTTTAATGAGTGAGTATAAAATATTGCTATCATATGGGTAATAAAAATAAAGCTATCAAGCCTGGAGTGGTAGAACACACTTCTAATGTCAACACTCTGGATGCTGAGGCAGGAAGATCACAAGTTTGAACCCAGCCTGGGAAACTTAGCAACCTAGGGAGATTTTACCTCAAAATGAAAATTTATAAGGGGCTGGGGTGTAGCTCTGTGCAGTGGCCCAGTATTGCCCCTTCCAAATCACTATTGTGAAAAGTTTCCTTTGCAGTGTTGTTAGCATTCAGAGGAGGATACCGAGTTCAAGAGAAAACTGTGGAGAAGCAGGAAATGGGACTGGCTGGCTCAAGAGTTATTTTTCTTCTCTAAAGGCCTAGTAGGTTTGGGCATGTCTGTGGTCTTCTCTGACATATAGGGAGGAGATCAGAGTCATACTCAGCCCAGCAGGAGGTTTACAAACACTTAGGGCCTTCCTCTTGCCTCCCAATTTGACAATACTAAGTGGCCAATTTACACCTCAAGATCCAGAAAAAGCAAGAATTGCTAAAGACCATTGTGTCAGATTTGCTCAATCCTCCCACCTCCACTGCTTGACATACTCCCTCCTTGTGCCACCCCCAGTTCACTTCTCCCTCTGTCTCTGAATTTCAATACTCCTGGCTAGCATGGGATAGGGCAGCCACTTAGCGCAGAGCAGCACTGGGAAAGTTGAGTTCTCCTGTTGCTGAGCTGGCATCATGGTGCCGTCTCTGGCCTGGGCAGGTATGTAGGCAAAGGTGGGAGAGTGGGTTGGGCCTCGGCAGCCCCAGAGAAATGGAGGCCCGCTGGCCTGCAGCTCCCTGACACTGTCTGCCAGGAAGGAGGGCTCAAGAGAGTTGGGGAGGTGCTGGCTTGCAAACCATTGGCTGTCTTTCCTGGGGCCCCCTCTTTCAGTCCCAGAGTCTCTGAGATGCAAGATAAGGTTCTCCTCAAAGAGTCCTTAGTGACTTTCCTCTTCCTGAACTGGAAACCCAGAATCAGTGAGTCCTTCACGGGATGTCTTCGTGTCTCCTGTGTGCTCAGGTGCCTACTTTTGGCCTTAACAAGAAGCCCCTGGATACCAAGGGCTTCCTCTAATCCCATGTTCCCGGTAGTCCTGGATATCCTTGCAAATTTTCCTGCAGGCTTTATTAGGTTAACAGAAAACCTGAGGTTAAGTGGTCTCTTGTGTGCTAGTTTGGTTTGAGTTATCAATACTGTCCTGTAGGCCCAGAGACATAGCTTGTGTAAGAATTGCTAAAGGTGAAGTTGAATTTGGCTGAGTGAGGGTTGTAGGTTGTCTGGCCATGGAGAAAGTATATAGTCTGAGACTGCAGACAGGGGTCCCAAGGCCTGACCACATTAAAGACCATGGAGGGCAGTTGGGGCTACAGGTGACTAGATACTTCCAGAGCTGCCTTCTTTACACTGCTGGCTTTGATAAGACAGATTTTTTTTTTTTTTAATTTTACAACAACATATGCCTAATTCTGCAGGATCACAAGTAACTTTTTAAAAAGTCATTGTGGGGGCCAGCGAGATAGCTCAGTAGCCTAAAGTGCCTGCTGAGGCAAACTTAGGCAAGCACGCTGTGCCAGCCCCACCCCCAGGGTGGGCTGAGCCGGTCACAATAAATAAATAAAAATAAAAATAAAAAATCATCATGATTACTTGTAATGATAGGGCTGATGGCAGTTTACTAGCTCACTGGTTATAATTTGGATTGAAAATTGCTACATTGACCTTCACTACTCCCAGGGTGTTCCAGGCTGGTGTGGTCAGAGGATCAGGAATACCACTGTCTCATTGTGAATCTCACCCATTCCTTCCCTCCATGAATGTGGAAATGGCCACCTGGGTTTTCCCACATCCAGAAGAGCCTTGGGATGGACCTATGTCGGTTGACAATTGAGGATACGAACATTCCATTCATTAGTCTGATTAAGGTATTAATTAATTTTTAGACTGTAGAACAAAAATGTGAAACATTTTATGGTCAATCCATATTTGTCTTGCACATGACAAATGCATTTTTATTTTTAGTGATATAGGGGAAGGGAGGGGGATAATAATGCCCCTGGAATAATTCATGAAAGCAGCTGGGACCTCCAATCAGTTTACTTCATTTCAAAACTGCTTCTAATCACAAGGAAAGATTGCTTTAAAATACGCTTGTACATTTCACCTGTG
>NDGN011464202.1:0-11703 GCA_002564285.1 Tympanoctomys barrerae
TCTGGTTAGTAAAGCAGGAAAGGAATTTATGAGAAGGGCAGCAGACAGCTCACAGAAAGGACAAAGGGCTGCAGGAGACAGAAGCCATGTAGTAGTCAAAAGGGAGAGGAGCTCAGAGACCTCTACCTGCCTGCCCAGCAGGAGTGGACCATGCTTGGCACTGCCAGAGCTGTGGAGAGCACTTACAGGCTGCTGCTGACATGGTCATCGAGGCAGCTTCTTTCGGGCCTCTTGATTCTGTCTGTCATTCAGTCGTAGCAAAGTTTGCATAGAAGACAATGGCAGAGGTCTCATCCCAGGCCCGGCTGCAGCTGCTGGGCCCCAGAAAACAGTTATTCACTGGCAGTGTTTCTAGGACGAGGACGAGATGACTCCTTATTAGCCACCCAGAGTTACACAGGGCAGAGGCATCCACCACAGGAAGCATGCTGGATAATGAAAGGCTTAAAAACCCCTCAAAACCAAACCAAACCAAACCAAACCAAACCAAACCAAACCAAACCAGGAAACAGAAAACAGCCCTCCAAAGAAAAATCATTTCTATAAGTGATAGGGAGAATGGCCATAGGGTCTAAGCCAGAACCCCAACTACAGCAAATGATTTGGAGGAGCCAGTAGCCTCAATGTTCTTTATAAATCATTTCCGACATAGTGTTGGTTTTTATAATATAGCAGAAAAAGTATCAAGGAAACATCAAGTTGGAGCCACATATAAAGTCACCTACTAGGACCAGGAGCGTGGAGAGTAGCGTGGCTGCCGAGGAGATGACAGCCAGAGGCTGAGGACAATTGATCCAGTGGTTGTGACAAGGACTTTTCAGGCTGTCCAAGAAAGATGGTGGTCAGCAGTGGTGGTCATGCAAGGCTCATCTTTCTCTTTCTCCGTGGGTGGGTTTTCCTTCTAACTAGCAGAAAGGAATTTATGAGTAGAGGTGTTCAAACAGGTGATGAGTTTAAACATTTCCTCCACAGTGCCCCTGTGTAATGTTGGTGTGCGTGTCCTCTGATTGTTTCTCAGATTCTGCATTTTATTCTGAGTTTGTTCTTTTCTCCTGTGCTTTGAATGTAACCTCCAGGGCTCCCTTCTCTTGAGAGTCTGACCTCACTATTCCCGACCATCGCCTGTGTTGACCCCAGCGGAAAAGCCTTTGGTGTTCAGAAGGAAAGGCGTTATGGTCTGATGGCTTTGTGTTATCCTAAAATTCATCTGTTTCAACCCTAACTTTCAATGTGATTATGCAGTCTCATGCACTAACAGGGATCCATTCTGAGAACTGTAAGAGGCGATTATGTAATTCTGCAAACATCTTAGAGCACATTTACAAATATTATGATGGCTGTGGTCTGACTAGGACACAGTTTTATGTGGTCACCGTTGTATGTGCTATGTGTCTTTGGCTGAAAAGTTGGTGTTTCAGCTCATGAGTCTAAGTCTAGCCTATGAGGAGGTAATTAATAAGGGTGACAGTAAAGGTGATGAAGGTCATAAAGGTGGGGTCATAATCCTGGAGCACAGGTGCCCTGGCAAGAGAAACAGAGTCAGCTATCTTCATACATTGCGAGGAAGGGCTGTGTGAGATCAAAGCAGCCATCTGGGTGTGAGAAAGAGAGACTTCAGTAGAGACCAGCCCTCTCTGAGCTCAAGCTTAGACACCCCAGCCTCCAGAATGAGATAAAGTAAATGTCTTTTGCTCCAGCCGTGCATCCTGTGGAATTTTATCATGACTAATTCAAAGGGCTAGAATATATGCTATCATTATCTAAGATAGATTTTTAGGGAGCACTTTCTCTTGTTGGTCTATTAGTCTCTTTGTGGTCACTTGACTAAGAAATTATTCTGTTGCTATCCTTGATTGCCTTCCAGGGTTCATTTAACAGTAACAAACATTTTTCTAATTCTAAAAGCCCTTATTCATTAAGAATCTCCTGGAGTGTAACTAGATGTGATAAAATTATTGGAAGGCTCATCCTGGAGGAACATCCCATGTAAATGAAGATTGTAATTAATAATGAAAGCAGCATGCTTGGGAGGATTTCTGTATTGTTTATGTCTAATGAAGGCACAGCTAAAGTTTGTGATATATGACATGCTGTGACCAGTTTGCTAACAGGATAACAGAATCTGAACATTGTAATCACTGTTTTCTTTTAACGTAGAAGCACTGGGAGCCAACACTTGGATTATATCCAAGATGCAAAATAACTCTGAACTCTTGGACTAGAATTATTTATCAGTAAAGAGGCTGATTTTTAGGAGTATTCCTAATAGATACCTATCTTTATCTTTTAAAACAGCTGTTAAAATTTGGAAACATCCCCCAAACTCTCAGAACCAAACCAGGAAACACACTGAGCTGTGTAAGTTGTCTTTGATCTGAAAAGATTGAGAAGAAATTGGATAAACTGATTTTTTTCTTGCGGGGGCGGGTGAGATAGAGTTAAAAGCAAGACTGAGAGAGAATGCTGTCACTATATGTAATTATGTTTTGCTGCTGCTGGTGACATGTGTATTCTCCCATGGAGACTTTGGAAGAATACCAAAGAACAATAGATGTTTGGAAGAACAGTCAATGTTTATGCCATCATTTTCCTGTCACTCCTTCTGAGAATTTTCTGACAATTTTAGGATTTTTCTTGTTCATATTCTTACTTCTCATGTTACTAGCAGCAGTTAATGAGGCTTTTAAAATACCTACCTAAGGCTGGGGAGACAGCTTGGCAGTCTAAGCGCCTTCCTGGCAAGCCCAAGCACCCAGATTTGATCCCTGGTACCAGCCCCAGAATACCAGGTGTACTGTGTTAGCCACCAAAACCGGGGATGGTGGCACATGCCTGTGACTCCAGAGCTGGGGAGACTGAGACAGGAGGATCACTATGTGGCTGAGCTGTGTAGTGAGACCCTGTATCAAGTAAATAAATAAATAAATAAAATTAAAATGCACACCCATCCCATGGCTGTTAATGCTGGTTTCCAAAACACAGATAACTGATTTAGAAGGCTTTTATGCTCAGCAAAATATATTGAGCTTTTCTTCCTTCTGTAGCCTCCTAGTCTCTAGGCACTAACTGTAAATACTGGATCCAAAGCATGTAGACGCCTGCCAGTGCTGTGGAAGCCAAGCAGAATAAGCAGCTGTGTGGACCCGAGCCCAGGGACCCGCCCTTTCTCATCAAAGCCAAGGAGTCTTGTGGGAGCCGTAAGATCTGATGTTTTCAGGTTAAGTGACTTTCTTTCCAAGGAATCAAAGCATTGAAATAAGAACAGTTTTGGAAGCCATTTTTTTAGTGAATTAAAGCAGAAAATAACTGAACTTAGGACTCTTGGACTCAGTCTCTGTCTTTGTCTAATTTAGGCAAATATTTACCATCTGTTTTTGATTTTTTAGTCACAGAAATAAGCTCTTTTTAAAACCTGAATGTGGCTTTGTCATGGGTTTTTACATGCTTCAAAATCTTTACATCAGAATGAATTACTGCTGAAGGATTTGTGCATTTATGAAACAAAGACTGGGACCAGAAATAGTATTGGGTCTTATATTCTAATATAGTAACTGAAATTACATATTTTTCCCGATTATATCAAGTGCTTTCAAAAATGGCATATTTAGTTTCATAGCCCCAAATTATTTTACATTATTGTCTCTAATAGGACATAAGAAAATTGGGGTTCAAAGATTTTGTTTCTTTATCCACTCTGCCAGCCTGCTTCTTTTGATTGATGAATTGAGGTCATTTATGTTGATAGTGGTAACTGAGACGTATTGGCTTATCTTTGCCATACTGTTTTCCTACTGTAGGATCCCTACTTTTTCCCATTGCTTAATTGCTTGCTCTACTTAGTTGTCCTGTTCTGTTGTTGTTGAAATTGTGGTCATCTTTGTCTCTTTCTAAAATATCTTTCAGTACTCTTTGTAAGGTTGGTTTGGTTGTCACAAAGATCTTCAGTTTTTCTTTGTCATGGAACTATGAATCCTTCCATTAAATTTACTAGACAGTTTTGCAGGATATATCAATCTAGGTTGAAAGTTGTTTTCTTTCAGGACCTCAAATATCTCACTCTAAGCGCTTTTTGATTTGATGGTCTGTGTTGAAAAATCTGATGTGATTCTGATGGGCTTTCCATATAGGTTATCTGTTTCTTCTAACAGCTTTTAATGTTCTGTTCTTTTGTTGAATTTCTGGGATCTTGATTATTGTGTGCCTGGGTGATGATTTATTTTGATTATGGCTAGCTGGAGTTCTATATGCTTTGGTTATCTGTATATCAGCTTCTTCCCATACTTGGGAAATTTTCTGCTACTCCTGCATTGATACCTATTAATCTTATATTGCTTTTCTTTGCATCATCTTGCAACTATTGGATTGTTATTTCCTGGTTTCTAGTTATTCTTAAGAGATGTTTCCTTTTGTATTCACTAGTTGCAATGCTATCTTCAAGGTCTGAAATTCTATCTTCTGTTTCATTCAAGTGGCTTTGCCAGCTTTCAATGGAATTCTTAATGCTCTGGATATCAGTTTGAATCTGTTTCATGCATTCTAGTTCTTTCCTGTATTATTCATTCAATGTTTCCATCATTTTCCTATTCCCTTCTATTTTCTAAATCTGTGTCTTCCTTAGATGTGTCAAGCAATTATTCATGATTGCTGTCATTCCCTTTTTTACCTGAGAGATTATTTCTGACCTGATTTCCTCCATAGCTGGATGGAGTTGTTTCTTTACTTCAGTTGCTATCATCTCAGAAATTTCAGGTGTGTGACTTCCAGGTTCTTCTATGACCTTATCTCCTGGACTTATTATTGGTGGGCTAGAGGTCTGAGATTGCCTTATGTTTCTTCCTTTTGTCATTTTTTGCAGTGATGGTAGATGAGTGGGGTGCAGGTCATCAAGGCTCTTCAGAGTGTGCAAGGGCAGGGTAGGCTTGCCAAAGCTGCTGTTGTGTGGGGTTCAATGTGGTTTCCACCTCGTTAAAGAGAGGGGGGCAAAATGCAGTTCAAGAAGGATCCGAAGTTGATGAGTGCAGGATGAAGATGTGCAAGGCTCTCGCCATGGTGGATTGGCACAGGGTAGTGCTCCCTGAGGCTCCCGCAGGTTGCTGTGGGTGTCAGGACTCCCTGGCAGTCTTCAGAATGAGGAGTGGTGGCCAGACTCAGGGAATTCCAGTGAGAAGGCTGAGGGAGCAGGGCTAGGGCTGCCGAGTCTTCCCGACAGTCTTCATGGCAAGCGGGGGTGGAGGGACTCAGCAAACTCTGGTGGGAAGGTTGGGGGTGGGGCTAGGGCTCCCAGTCTCCCCAACAGTCTTGGTGGTGGTGGTGGGGTTGGGGGTGCAGAATCAGCAAACTACAGCATGGGGCATGGGCCAGACCAGTTCTTGCTGGCAGTTTTCGGGGCAAGCAGGGGCGGCAGGACTCAGCAACCAAGGTTCAAAGATTCATAAACAAATCAACTTCCACTCTAGGTTAAAAAGGAAATCATAATGCTGACATTGAAAGCAAAAGCAAGAGGCCTGTGGACATGAAAAAGCGTGTTAGCATTCGCCTCTGGGCTGCTCTTCCTGCAGTATGAGCAGTCACAGCAATCAACATGAGCTGAGCTGAGCTGGTTGCATTCAGAATCCCACCAGATGTCCTGTGATCTGTTCCGTCCAGGGGTCCTATTCCATAGGGACGTACTAAGTGGAGCTTTAGCTGTAGATTCCCTGTTCCTAGGTCCTGTTGGCAGCCCTCCAGGAGCATGTCACCTGCTGTGTTGTGTCCGCTGATCTTTACAGCAGCTGTGTAGAGTTCCCCTTAGAAATCTAAGCAGTGGCCAACACTTAGATTCTAACCGACCATCCTTAGGCACCTAAACCTTAGTATTCTTTTCGATTTTTGTACCCTCAGTCCTAGAGATGGAGCTGCACCTTGCAGTTCCTTCAGTCTTTCGATACCCATGTAACCAATTTCCTGTAATTAAATCTCCTCTACTTGAAAAGCTGTATGTGGTTTATGGTTTCTTTCACTGGATCTGACTAACACAGTGCTTTTTTTTTTTTTAAATGCAGGCATAGATTTTGTTAATGCTACTTCAATATACATTTAGAAACACTAAAGGAGGGATACTTATCTAGCAGTAATTGATGTCAGCAATATTTGATTCGGTCCTTAGTTTCTGGCCTACAGCTTCTAAATCTTTTCAAATTTCTGGGTGATAGGAACATGTTTGGTTCTGATGAGGTTCATGGTGGGCCCTTAGGTGGCTTTAGAATGGGGGCTTGTTGCCAGGTATGTCAAGGCACGATGAGAAGGTTGCTGGTGTGGCAAGGGGCTGGAGACTGAGCTGATCATGTCCGTGGCACAGAGCCTCCATTAACCCTCAAAGCATGGTGTTTGGAAAGCTTCCAAGTTGATGACTGTATCTATGGCATGAGAATGGGGGTGCACACAACCTCTATGAGGACAGAAGCCCTTGTTTCCAGATAGGATAAGGTGGAGATGGAATTCAAGCAGGGACATGGGAAACACATTCATCTCAGCCTGGTTAAGAGAGGATGGGGAAAGTCCTGTTGGAACAGTGGGACGGCGCGGTCTCGGGGGAAACACTGCATACTGAAGAAAGAAGAATAATCTGTTTTTGATCTTTAAGTCAAAAATAGGCAGTCTAAAGACTAGAAAGAAAATAATGGAAATCATGTCCAACTGGAATATCAAGCCAGCAAAAAGTATGTAAGTTCTCCTTAGTATTCTAGGGAAGATTTGGGGTTCCCTTGTAGAAAGCAGTATCTTGGCCTACATGCATCATGCATGCGTGTACACACCTGGCAGCACATGCACACTTGTTCATGTACATAGGTATGCACCTGTTTGGATACTTTCCTATGCATGTGTTGCTGTGGGTGCAGTTATGTATATGTAGGGGGGTAGAAGGACAGGGAAAGCCAAGATGTTTCTTTCAAATCACAGGCAGAGGGCTGGCCAAATAGCTCAGTGGATTAAAGTGCCTACAAGCAGGTGCAGGGGCTGGGAGTTCAATCCCTGGGCCTGCTATGCTGGCCTTGCCTTCAGGGCACCCTGAGACAGGCAATTGAGACTGGGCATGGTGGCGAGTGCCTGTAATCCCAGCTCTTGGGAGGCTGTAAATAAATGGATCACTATGAATCCGATCTAGTAGTGACACCCTAAACACCCTGTAGACCCTGCCCTAAAATACAAGAAACAAAAACAAACAAATCACAGGCAGAACTGGAAAGTTTTTCCCTAACAAACAAAACTGCAGAACTGTGCAGAGCATGGTCAGCACTGATGCTCTTCAAATTCTCTACTTGAACTCTTAGACCCATATCAGAATGGTATCTTTACTCATGAATGCAGTGATAGCAATTACAGGTACAAACATGGATAATTAAAACAAAGTAGTAAGGTCAGGTCCAATCTACCTTGTTATCACTGCTTTCCTCATTGTACTAACTGCAGTAACTAATGAGATGTCACCACCTTGCTGTTTTAATCATGTGATGCCATTTGTCTGCGAAGATCATTTAGTCTTTGCTTCTACATCTTCGTATCATCCTAAATTAGCTGCTGTCAGAATCATCTTTCTAAACAGAGCTCTGATCATATTACTTGCCTACGCAAGAAAACCTCATTATGGATGTTCTACCTCTTCATGATTAAAATCCAAACTTCATGAAGTGGCATTTGAGGACACCTAGAAGCCAGCACCAGAGCACCCCTCAAATCCTGGTGTGAGGGCCGGCAACATAGCTCAACAGACTAAGCGCCTGCTTAGGCAAGATCAAGGACTGGGGCTCGATCCCTGGCACCACATGCTGCACCAGCCTCACCCCTGGGGGGCTGAGCTGGTCAATGAGTCCGGGCATGGTGGTGCATGCCTGTAATCCCAGCGCTGGGAGGCTGAAAACAGGAGGATCGCTATAAGTCTGAACTGTGTAGTGAGACCCNACTATAAGTCTGAACTGTGTAGTGAGACCCTGTACCAAATACATAAAAAAAAAAAAAAAAACCTGGTGTGAGTTCTTTTTAATTATCCTGTGTTCAGAGATGATGTTCAAAATATGTAACAGTCAGTTAAATTTGGTTACCACTCAATCAAAACCAGTGGAGCATGGTCCTGCAGGGGGCTGCCATGTGGCTACTGGACAGTAGGGAGGCCCAGTAGCTTAAGAGACAGCTCGGATGGAGACGCACACACTTGTGGGTGAGGACCAGAATGTTCCAATTTATGAGCACCTGGCAGAACCTTCTCTCATGGGCACTGCAAAGCAGCCCTGCAGGCCTCTCCTGTCTTCGCTTCTTTCCTGAATCGCCACTATATTTCCTACCTTCTTTCCTTCCACATAGTTCTTACCTATACCCCAAAGAAAACTTACCCTCTCAGTGCAAAGCCTGCAGGCCTCTAAGTGCTAATGCAGATGTCACCTTTCCCACGGAGCTGTCCTTAATCCCTTTGGCCAAAGCAGCATTTCCGTGCTCTGATTTGCCACAGGGCATCTTCTGCCCACTCTCAGACTGTCACTGACAGACTGGCTGGATGCTAACTGAGCCATTTCTTCTTCCTAGACTAAGAGCTAATCCACATTTCCTGGTCTCCACTGAGCGGTGGCCATATGGCTGGGTTCTAGATGACAGCATATAGGTAGAAATGGCATACGCAGGCCCCAGATCTGGTTCCTTAAGCCCCTGCCATGTCACCTTCCTCCTTGTTCCCTGGAAGGGCAGCTGGATGTCAAGGAAACAGTGATGGGTCCAGAGGCTGCAAGGGATTGCAGAGCCCTCAGTGTAGAACCTGGTCCCCGAGCTCCATCTACAGTGCTGCTCTCTTGACACCGGCCTGGACGTGTTCAAAGAGTGAGAAATACAGAACAGCGGTTTGCTACCCAGAGCTGTGTGCAGCTTGCTCGCTGGGATTCTGAAGCTCTTCGATTTCATTTCCTTAACTGCAAATTTCATGTTACATCCCAGGTTGACATTCAACTTTTCTTAATTAATTCAAACGTACGTGCAAAGCATGATGAATAATACAGCAAATATCACGTACCTCTCAGTCATCCGGAACCATGCTACTATTAGTAGATGTTTGCTGCAGAGCTTTTAAAAGTAATGAACTTTACACACAGAGTTGGAGTCTTTATTTATTTTCCCAGGTTTGCAAATCTCACTGCTTCGCAAGTAATTAGTACTCCAGATAGTGCTCAAGAAATGCTGCATGAAGCCTGACACTGTGAGCTGTCTGTCCTCTTACCACCCAGGATGCTAGATTTATTATTTATATATTTATTTATTTATTGGCAGAACTGGGAATTGAACTCAGGCCCTTGTGCTTGCCTGGCAAGTGCTTTTTCTACTGAGCCATCTCCCCGGCCCCCGGGATGCTAGATTTAAATGGGATGATCTTTGTGATCAAACTTACATATCTCTGGAGTCATTTGCTGATGTCTATGCAATAGTTTGGTACCATGAAATTCGATGAAGCTAAATAATTTAGAGTTGAATGAAAACCAGATCGGCTGCTCCCACTGGTATTCAGATTGCCTCTGTTGTCTGGCTATGGTCTGGCTTTATGGGGGAGGAAAATGGGTTTTCTTCAAAATGGATAAGTTCCAGATGTTTCTGGAGGCTAAATTTATTTTTCATCGTGTATGAATAGCATTCTAATTAACTTCATTTTCATGTAAATTTTTATAAACTGTGGGACCATTTTATTTTATATTTGTATTATATTTATGTACTCTACTAAGCTATTATAAAAACACTACTATATATGATACTATTATATACGATACCACTATATTAATAAATAATAGGTTTTGTTTCTCATTATTCAGATAAAGTTCTATTTCTAGTGTCTGTCTATATTTCTGTTTCTTCGCTTGTCTCGAGGCATGCTCATACATTTACCTCCAACATAAGTCTCCATTAATGTTGAGCTACAAGTTAGCCCTGAACAGCTTTTCAGATACTGTCATCTATGGACAGAAGGTTGTGTTACTCTGTAGACTACATCTCTCCAGCTTGCCACTCAGTAGCGCCCCCTTGGGAGCTTTGGGAGTCCCAGTTCCCAAACTGCGCTTCACCCGGATTAAACCAGTACCTCTGGGGACGGCAATCAAGCTTCAGGTTATTTAAAAGCTTTCCAATACACATTTGAGGAGGAGTGGCTCTGAGTTCTTTGTTTTCAGCTGTTATTTTTTCCCCCAGAAAATTCATGGACGATGAGAATGAAGCTGTTGCCTTTATATCAGATAATCATTGCTTTGGTCCACTTCAAATGAGCTGGAGCAGTATCCTGCTGGGACAGCCCTTCTCCATGGTAACATGGTTGTGTGTAAAGGGAATTTCACAATCCTGAGCCCACACTCTGGTAAGCTGCTTGCTAACCTTCTTATTGAACAACAAGAGATTGCAAAAAACAAAACAACAACAACAACAACAACAAAAACCTTTACTGTTGCTTTCAGAAATTATACATTATAATAACACTGGTTATTTTCCTTCCACTTGTTAATAAGTCAAAGTTGCTTAAAACTTACTATCAGGACGACTGTTATTCATTTAATTTCCTTCTAGAAGAAAAAGTTCTCGTTAATAATTTGTTTTCTTGGGCTGGCCAGATAGTTCAGAGGATTAAAGCACCTGCTTAGGCAGACTTGGGGGCCAGGGGATTTGATCCCTGGCCAGGTGAGCCAGCCACACCCCCGGGGCACGCTGTGACAGGGATTGAGACTGGGCATGGTGGTGTGCACCTATAATACTAGTGCATGGGAGGCTGAAAAACAGGAAGGATCACTACAACTCCGATCTGTGTAGTGAGACCCTGTAGGTCCTGTACTAAATACATAAAAAAATTATTTTCTAAAGACCATCTTGCCCACCTTATTAAATAGCACATTAGTGAATGTTAAAAAAAATCTTTCTAAGCCCAGAGACCAAAATGGGTAAATTGGGGGAATCCTGTGCATTTGACAATTGCTTATAAGCAAATGTCTCCGAAGTACGAAAGTTTACTTACAGAAGCCCTAGTCTGGGGGATGATTTTCAGGACTGAGCAAGATGGACAGAGGTCAGAGTGGTGTCCATCCTGCACAAAGATTACTCCAGTAAGAAAAATGCAATTTCCATTTCTCCCATAGTTGGTCTGAGCTCTTGGCGACAGTGGGCTGCGTGCTGCCTGCACAATTCCAAGGAGCGCTGTCTCCCGCAGCTTCATGATAAGTGTCAGCTCTGCCCTGCGCAAGGACAGCCATGTTGCAGGGAGGGCCTGATTTGTCCACCCTGAGCAACCTTCCACTTCTGCAAAGCAAGCCCAGGAGTCCATTTGCCAGGACTTGCAGCCCTGGCCTCTCCACTAGATCTCTCTGACTGTGGGAGCTCGTGGTGACAGGGCGAATTCTGATTCTTGTAGAGAATGGGTATGACTTTAAGGAAAAGAACTAAGCAGTGAGGGAAATCAATCGCTCAACTTGTTTTTTTCCACCAGTCTGTATAAAGAGCCCTTCCTGGTCCTTGTTGAAGTGTGAGAAGTTTATGTTTGCAATCCCATGGAAGAGTGACTGGAACCCTTGTGAGTTAATTCCACCCTACCACTCCCAGTGCAACCCCTGCTAAAAAAACAAAAACAAAAACAAACAAACAAAAAAACCCCCATTATTCCAGGGGGCTTGGCCCTAGCTCAGTTGTTTCAGTGGCTGCTTCCACAAAGCTGCCAGC
>NDGN011464230.1:0-10120 GCA_002564285.1 Tympanoctomys barrerae
CCACATCTAGAGTGGCTGATTCACAGTGCCGTGCTGGGATGAAGGGGCGGGGAGTTAGGGTGCTGCTGTGCCTGTCCTGGGAGCATCTCCTGCAGACAGCATGAGGGCCAGAGAGAGCCGCCCTCCTGCCGCTTTGCTGCTGCTTCTGCCCTCTGCCAGAGCTACCCTGCCTGCTGCCAGCCAGACTGCAGCCCCTACACACACACACACACACACACACACACACACACACACACCCGGGAGCTAGCTAAGCCTTCCCTCCTTCGAGTGTGGGTGCTGGGGATTTGGTCTCAGCAGTAGTGAGGACAGTAACCAACACAACAGGCATCTGAACAGCCCAGAGGCAGTGAGGGTGATCGCAAAAGGCCTAGCAGTTGCGGACAAAGAACTAGGACACAGGGGCTAGGAACAGTATATACGCACACGTGATGGCTGGAAACTTTCTCCCTTTCGGCAAAATAAAGCCTTTTGGGTTGAGGGAATCCTGAGTAGGATAAACACAAAGAAACTTACACCAGAAATCATCTCAGTCATGTGTACTAAAAGAAAAGAATTGCAGAAGCAGCCGGGGGGGGGGGGAGACTTACCCACACGGGAGCGGCAGTCAGCTTTTCATTTGAAATGGTGGAAGACCTAAAAGCAAGGCACCTTCTCAAGTGAAGTGAATGCAACCCTGAAGCAAAGAAATGCTGCCTCCTGTGAGTCCTACATGCGCAGAACTATCCTTCAGGAGTGAAGGAAAAGCAAAGGTATTCTGAGCTGAACGAGCGAATTGGTCCCCAGCACACCCGCCTACACAGGATGCCTGGAAGAAGGGTTTGTTCAAGATGGTGGAGTAGAAATAGGTAGCAGTTCCCAGGTTTTCCAGGAAACAGAATCGAGAGCCCTGGAAGATAGCTACCCTTGAGGAGAAAGAGCACGTGAACATCCGGAATCGAGAAACAGGTGACAGGAAAGCTAAAAGTCATGGCGAAGCAGCAAGGGGATGCAGAGAAAAGAAGGGAGCAGGGGCACTTGTAGGTCATGGAGCCCTTTGCCCCAGTGATGCGTGGGAGACAGGCACAGCGACAGTGACAGATGCGGGAGGGCAGTCGTAGGCCCCAGTGAGGTCATGCCAGACAGCTCATCTGTGGAACAGAGCAGGCCCTGCTTACGGCTTTCTTAGGGGGCTGCGTCCCAAGCGAGGGGCTCTAGTCACGCAGATTGCCTGGCTCCTTCTGCCGCTCCCTTCAGGAAGGCTTCAGTGCTCTCGGCTTCCCGTCCCGCCACTGTGTCAGGGACAGCCGGCTCTTCACACGGTGTGTGGGCGGGGTCCTCTTAGCAGGTGGGGAGCTTCACACCTCACGCGCTACGGAGAACCGGAGGCAGCAATGCCTCGGGGCTCAGAGTGGACGCGCACCGACACTTAAACTCAGGGCTGGGATGAATCCGACTCTAAAGCAGACATTGCACCACTGCGTGGCCCTTCCTAGCAAGACCGGCAGCCCAGCAGCGCCCAGCTACGTGGGGTGATGAGGGGGTCCCGGAGGCGACAACCAACCCCACCCTGTACCCAATAGACTCCAACATTACCCTTCCTGGGAAGCAGCCTACTGCTCCAAACACCTCGGGTCAAGACCTTTTCTCTGGGCTCTTTTTTTCTTCTTTCTTTTTCTTTTGTGTCTTTTACTTCTTTGTTATGTTTCCCATTATTTTCACGTAATTCTATTTGCTTTTTAATTATTTAATAAGGTTTATATCTCCCTTGTCTTGCTTTTCACCTTTGCTTTTATTCTTGTTTCTTAAATTGTTTCCTTTCATATTTCTCTTTCCCATTCCTCCACATCCTTTATTACTACTACTTTCAACCTTTATTAATTCAGCTTTTCAGGTTTTCTGTGTGTGTGTGTGTGTGTGTGTGTGCGCACGCGCACGTGCGTTCTCATGGCTACTTTGTGTTCTGTTGCTAAGGATAGTATAATTGTTGATTCTACTTAGTTTTTACTCTTTGTTGATATCTGGTTGTTGTGTCATCATCAGTACTGTGATTTGTTTTTTTCCTTCTGAACAATGCTGGGGACTAAGCTTTTAGAAGAGGACCTGATGCTAAGAGACCGGCACAGGAAACAGGGACAGAGAGCCCTCGCGACAGACGCAGAGCTCTCAGAATGGAAGCACAAGAGGCACAAGAAGGCGGCGTGGACACGGTCTAGAACCTGCCAGTAACTGAAACTCTAGAGGTCAAGAGGGTATAAAAGGCGTATTTCAAGCCCTGAAAAAAAATGCCATCCTAGACACAGCAGATCTGTCCTTCAAAATCATAAGAGAAAGATTTTACTAAATTCAAGAAATTCATGACCACCAAACAAGCATGGAGAGCAATACTGAAAAGAATCCTACAAGAACTAAGTCTTTGGTGCCTGCGAGAAGCACACTTCATGAGCCAAGGCACGAGCAGACTGAAGTGAAATAGTGCAGAACCGCATTCTGTGCAAATGGATCTCAAACCTCCTAGATGTAGCTGTACTTACATCTAATAAAATAGACTTCAAGGCAAAAGTAGTCAAAAGAGACAAAGAAGGCCAATGGCTATTGGTGTAAATGTCAATCTACCAAAAAGATAGAACAATTATCAATATATGCATGTGTAACATTGGCACACCCAGGTTCATAAAGCGAACTACCCAACTGATAGGCAGACAGGTCTCAGCATAAGTTATGGGACATGCTCAGCATTCTGGTCTCACCAGTTGTGGGTCATCCACTTCAAGCAGAGAGAAAAATCAGTGAAGATCCGAGGTAATCTAAACCATAGATCAAATGGACTTAACATGCATCTACAGAAAATTTCATCAAGCAACTACAGAATACACATTCTTCTCAGCTGTTTATGGAACTTTCTGCAGAATTAGAGCGCCTTATCTAACTAACCCAAGTAAAGTGATTTGTCACATCTTACAGATTCTAATGGAATGAGACTAGAAACAAGTAGCAAGAGAAGCTACAGAAATTACTACAAACACAAGGAGACTGCTATGGGCAAGGGGAAGGTACAAAGTGTAGGTGGGAGGGGTGTAAGGAAGGTTGATGCTGAATAAATAACTGAGGGGCGATGCAGAAGACCACCCTCTCCCGCATCAGCTTTCAAAAACTGTGTAAAGGTTGAATAAAAATGCATGTTGAAATCTGATAGTACTTAAGGAACTTAGAGAAAAATTCTTAAGACTTTTTTATTCTAAAATAAAGGAGAGTAAGAAGGCTTACTAGAAGCAAGGTTTCCACACCTTGCTCAACATGCATAACTGCCACTGCAGTCGTTTGAGATATTATGTACATGCATTTAAGGCCTAATCTCTACAAGGTATACAAAACATAATAAATAATACTATTGAAGGTTCAAAGCAAATTTCTCACAAAATGGGAAGAAAAAGGAAGTGTAGATAAAAAACCAGAGCTGACATAGAAAGCAAGAAATAACGGGGCACATTTCAGCGCAGACCTAGTAAGATTGATGTTTGTCCTTTGGTTTCTTCTTTGTAAGAGAGAGCCAATTTTTCTGTATGACTTGTACTCTGAGTAACATTTGGCCACTCATAAGCCCATGATTGACTATTGTTATTTTGTATTTTCATGGAAAAGTAATTTTATAATGTTTTTGTAATGTCCACTTGTAATATTTACTAAAAATTAAAAGGTTTACTTTAGTTATGAAAAGTCTACTTTCATAGATTGACAGAATAGATAAGAAAAAAGATTCAAACACATGTATGATTTCTAAGGAACTCGCTTCACTGGAAGGCTGCAGCAAGGACAGGCAGGTCTGAGGCTACTCAGGTACCTCAGCAGCATCGTGTCCCAGCTAAAAGCAAAGAAGGGCCAGGGGGCGGCTCAGTAGCAGAGTTCTTACTGGCAAGCGTGAGGGTGAGGGTGCCTAACCTCTGCACACATAAAATGAAGAAACTCACTTTAAATAGAACAGCACAGGCAGGATAGAAGTAAAATGATGGAAAAATATGTGTTCTGCAAGAATTCATGTTTAAGGAAGATAGGCATGGCTGTATTTAAGTTACATCAAGCAGACTGAAAAGCAAAGAGCTGAGAACATATGACAATTAAAAGATGACCAGCTGAGAAGCCACAGCAGTCAGAAATGCGCATGCCTGGGAAAGCACGTGCCCAGAACATGAAGGGGGAATGCTTCCAGCGGAAAGGAGAAATGGATCCAGCCGCGCTACAGCTGGAGACTTCCGCGCCTTACTCTTAGCAATTTGTAGAACTACTAGAGA
Organism: Tympanoctomys barrerae; assembly: GCA_002564285.1. Classification (NCBI taxonomy): domain Eukaryota; kingdom Metazoa; phylum Chordata; class Mammalia; order Rodentia; family Octodontidae; genus Tympanoctomys; species Tympanoctomys barrerae. The sequence goes on from NDGN011464230.1 coordinate 4,266, forward strand.
GAAAATCATATGGTTTTCCTAAAATTGACAAAGTTAAAAATTTGCAGAGCGCATCAGTATTTGCCAGCGGTGGGGCTGGAGACTTTAAAGGAGTTCTGAGGGACAGCTGACCACACAGCAGTGTGCTGAGAGCAGTGGTGGTCACACAAATCTACACACAGAATAAGATCATGTGTGCATACACACACAGACACACACACGATTGTGTAGAAAGCTGGCAGAGTTTGAATAAGGTCTATGTATCGTATCGGGGCACTGTGTGGGAAAGCTGGAGGTAGGGTGAATGGGACTCACCTCTACTTTTTTTGCTAACTGCTATGGATACGAAATTATTCAAAATAACTTTAAGACAAACACATGCGCAGGGCTAGGACTGCAGGACCCCGGGCGCCCACGGGAGCCGTGTCTGTGGTTTCAGCCGGAGTTTCCATCCCATCAAGGAGTTGTACGCATGCAGGATGGCTTGGATAGCTGCACCACTGGCCTCGCTGGCCTGTGGAAGGAGCAGTTAATGCTTAGTTTTTTTCTTTTTAATTTCTTATATTTTTTCCAATTTTGCATGTACATATCTGATAATCTAAATAACTAATTTGAAGACAGTGGTATACAATACAACAAACATTGTCAATTCATATTATCTTGTTTATGGTGAAATTCTGTGTCATTTCTAATGTTTTTTATTATTATTATTTTGTATTTTTAAAACACTGGCCATCAAATCGTCAAAGAAAAAACATGTGGCTCTCTTTGTTGACTGGCCTTAGTCTGTAATGTCCCTGCCCTCATAGGGACACGCCTGTCCTGTGATTTAGGAGCGCGGGCCTCTCTCGGTTGTCGAGGTGGCGCTGCACGCAGGGGGCGGGGCCTGCTCCTAGGCGCAGGCGCTTCACCCGCAGGGCGGGCCTGGCCTTCGGGCTGCAGTCCTCAGGCCTAATGTAGGAGCTTTCACTCAAAGAACCAGAGGCTGAAACTAGGACCATTGGTTTCTTGACGCAGTGTAGCAGCTGTGAAATGCTCGTGGCCACGACAGGGGCAGCGTGACCCAGGCACAGGCCTGCGGCTGGCCGCTTCCATTCATGGAAGTAACATCCCCACTCGGATCAGAATTCTCCCGTGTCCACCACACAGATGGCATCTGGGGGTGCCTTTAGGGCTGCACACTTTTGCACACTGCGATCCGGTGCTCCGCTGTGGTGACCAGAGATGCTCATTTGGGCTGTTGCGAGCTGGAAAGGGGCCCAAGTAACACAAATGAGGTGGCGCGTCTTGGGTAATCGTGCCTGGCTTTTGACGTTCTTCACAAGAACAAAATCTTTGCTCACCCAGGTGGGTCCTGTTTGAACATTTTCTTTCTTTGAGTTTCCTGTGCTGGGGACCAGGCATCGTGCATGTGGGCAAGGGCTTTGTTATGAGTTACGCTGTCAGCCCAGGATCATGACAGAGGACTGCCAGGAACGCGAGTCCTGCCATGGGTCACGTCTTGTGTCAGTCTTGTTATAAAAGAAACACAGCTGGAAGTGTCGTCAGTGAGCTTGTCTTGGGCGTGTTTGCTTGCATTCTCAGTGTCCATCGTAGAATTGCAGCCTTTCCCGTGATCCATGACAATTGGGGCTGTGCAGTGGCTGTGATGACCTCATCTCAAGCTTAGCCCTAAAGTAGGCTGGAACTTTCCACGTTGATATGAAGGCTGCAAACATGCGTTTGGAGCTGCTCTCTGCTGTCCCCACCTACGTTCCGGCTTCTGACGCTTGCCAGGAGCCCTTCCTTCTGCATGACTAGCGACGCTCTATGAATTCCCTCCTAGGCAGCTCCTCCTTGAGGGCCACCACCCCACCCATGCTCATCTCCCCTGAGTCCCTACACCTTCCGGGCCTCTAGTTCTTGGGTCTCTCCTTCCCTGCCATCTCTTGGCAGGCCTTTTGGAGAGTACAGAGGTGTGCATTTGTGTTGCCCCACTGCCTGGCCGTGTGTCTGGCGGAATAAAGAGCTCCTCATGTCTTTGCCAGCCGATACGGCCACAGGTCAGGTGAGCTGCCTCTGGCAGCCGTGGAGCAGGGCCTTCCTGGAGCACCACGCCGGGGCTCAGCTCTAGCAAGAAGCCCTCTCTTCATGGTGTGCCTCACTTTAAGGAGTTTAACAACAGTCACCACGAGGCAGTGAGTAGTGTGTTTATATGTGCTTCCCTTCCCTGTGTGCACACATGTGAAACTATCACGTGTGCACATGTGTTAGTGTGCACATGTAAACGTGTGCTGTTGTTTATGCCTGACGATATGACACACTGAGATGTCAGCTCGTGGTTAGAAACTGTGATGATTGGGGCCGTCGAGATAGCACAGTGGACTAAAGTGCCTGCTTAGGCAAGCTTAGGCAAGCACAGGGTCCGCGGTTCAATTCTGAGCACCATGCCCTGCGCCAGCCCCGCCCCCAGGGCATGAGTCTGGGCATGGTGGCGCACGCTTGTAATCCCAGTGCTCAGGAGGCTGAAAGCAGGAGGATCAGTAGGAGTGCGAGCTGTGTAGTGAGACCCTGCCCCAACCAAATACATTAAAAAACAAAACAACCTTGATGTTCATCTCAGATGCTTGATGTCCCCTCACCTCCCTGCCCCTGGCGAAGGGCTCCTTTAAGTCACTGCATTATTTCCCAAGATCGGCCAGCTGGGCCTTCGGGCTGCTGCACTCTGACAGAGGCGTGCGGCAGCTGCCACAGGCTGCAGCTCCCTCTGCACGTCAGGACATCAGAGCTCCCAGGAGCTACGACTAGAAGAAGCAAAACCAGACCTAGAACCCAAGATACCCACAGCCGGGCTGCTTGTCCTGAAATACCCCATGTATTTTGACTTTTTTATTTGATTGAAGAATGGTAAGATAGAATTTCATAACAAAACAATAGAATCACACTAGTGCATCGCACGCTGTCATCTTCAGTGTAGCTACTCCGAGGCCAGGACGCAGGGCTGAGGACTGCTCCCGTGGATGTTGATGTCTGTGCAGTGGTGGCTGTCTGTATGATAAACAGGCCTGGGACTGTGCCAGATTCCAGAAATAGTCCTTACTGTCAAAGCACGCTGGGCAGCTGCCAGTTGATTTTCGCTCTAAATTAGGCAACTATTACTCGGATATATTTACTCTCTATAGAAGTTCAGGGAGAAGCGAGAAAATTGATTTGGGATTTCACAGCTCCCTGACCATCTGAATCCAGTGGCTTCAACCACAACACAGCAGAGCTGTTTGCTACACACATTCGTTTGCCATGGAAATGGCCGTCGCCTTCATAATCAATGAGGTTTTTGGAAGGGGCCCAGTATCTCTCGTTCTTGCACACATTGTCCCATCTGAGGGTCGAATGTACACTTTAAAGCAATGTCATCTTTACTGGCCCAGCAGCGAGGTCTTTGCTGGTGCGCGGTGAGCTGCGGGTGACCCCTCCCAAGCTGGCGCTTGCTATGGCGCGCCTCCCCATGGCCAGTGCTCCTGGCCACGCTCAGGACTCCTCCAGGACGCTCTGCTTCCCGCTCTCAATGGTCTTCGCACTCTTTCGCTTTGTCCATGCCCGGGTGCGCATTTTTGGAACATATGCTTCTTGAATCTCACAAGTTAGTGGCTTCATCTTTCCAACAGAAACTGGACCTGAAGTGAGCTAGAAGTAGTATGTGGCCCGGAGTGTGGAACTCGGACCCCTCACTGCCCTCAGCGGCCCCTCCTTCTGCCTCCTTAGCAGCCCAGAGGGGCTCTGCTGCAAAATTGTGGCCAGAAGCTCTGTATTTCTGTGGCCAAATGGGAAAGTGACAATAAATCCCAGGTGCTAAGAGGCAGCTACTCATAGGAAGAACTTGACCCATTTATTTAGGGTGAGATGCTGGGTTTCAGTTGGCAGCATAGCAGTTCTGAGACGTCCGGGACCAGAAGGGCCTAGTCCCAAGGGACAGTCTTGCAGTGCGCAAGGGGAGGCCTCACAGCAAGCCTCAGAGGTGAGAGTTCTTATGCAAAGCCGGGCAATGCCGTACTGGTGGCCTCGCTTGATGGAAGCCAATGGGCTTTGCAGTCCCCGAGATGAACTGGTGGGAGATGTACTGATTTGTCTGTTAGGCCCACCATTCAGGTTCAGGCCCCTGCGAGCTGGGGTGCTGCCCTCGCCCTGTAGGCTCGCTGTGGGAATGTTATGAGACCATCCATATAAAGTACCACAACTAATGTGTCCGCTGAGATACATCAAGTCCGATGCAATTCCATGCTGTGTCCTACAGCCCACTATCTTTGTCTCCTGGGACTTCCCACTCAGGCACCCTAGCCTTTGTGCTGGCCACCAAGCCCCCACCCAGAGCTTTGGCTCTCAAAGGGGAAGAATGTTTGCTTAAACAAAGCACTAAAAGACCCACGTTTCCCTGGGCCGGAGCCACCCGTGGGTCCAAGCTGCAGCTCCTCAGCCCGCCTCTGTCTACAGCAGCCTCACACTTCTGTGCTGAGTTAGGATGAATAGAGAAGTAAGTGCTCCCAGAGACCACAGCGAAACGCTGAAGAACATACCGAAAGCTGTAGACCCCAGAGCACATGCTTCCTTTCTTCCTACCTGTTAAGGCAGAAGGGAGTGTTGTTTTCTGCTCTGAGACACCTCAGAACTACCCAGTAGGTGTGTTCCTGGGGGGGGGGGGGTTCAATCTTTAGTTGAAGCCTCGTTTTCTGGACACCAGACCAACAAGGTTCTCAGAACCCAGGTAAAAGTTGTTTTAAAAATTGTGTGCTCAAGCTGGGCATGGTGGCATGTGGCTGTAATACCAGCTCTCGGGAGGCTGAGGCAGGAGGCTCCTTGCAAGTTCAAGACCAGCTTGGGCTACAAAGTGAGTGAGCCCAAGGCCAGCCTGGACTACATAGCAAGGCCCTACCTCAAAAAGACAGGAGAAAAAAAAAGTGTGTTCTACAATATTCAGAGAAAATCCATAGAAGCAAATCATGCTAAAAATACTTAAAGAAAAATCTTAAGTTTTTATCAAATAAATCATGATCTTCAGGTTTTCAGAGAGATCTGATCCTCCCAGTAGCATCTGATTCTTTGTGAGGATTCTCGTTATTTATGAAGTTTGGGAGGCAGGAGCTGAGTCTGGCGTCTTGCATAGTAATCAGTGTACAGTTTACCCTTCTGGGGATGAGAGGGTGAGGGGCTGCCAGAGAGGGGCCACCAGCTCCCTCCACTTACAGGCGCAGAGCCCGAGCACCCGCCCCCCACCCCGGAGCGTCACGCGGCATCGCGGCGCCTTGGTCCCCGCCTCCGCGGTGCTCTGTGCTGCGCTGTCTTGGAGGTGAGGCGAGCTGGAGCAGGCACTGCCTGGTAGCTGCTAGGCTTTCCAGGGAAAGGGTCACAGAGGTGGAAAGATGACAAGAGGAACGGAAGGCTGTCTTCCCAAATATATGAGGTCTCCATTTCTGGTTTTGCTGGAGAGGGCTAAGGGCCTGCCTGGCAAGCACAAGGATCCGGGTTTGATCCCTGTTACGCGGTGCTGACCCTGGAGCCCTGGGAGGGCTGCGCTGGCCACCCAAACCAGGGGTAGCAGAGCACACCTACAATCCCAGCGCTGGGGAGGCTGAGACAGGCGGATCCCTGTGGGTCTGAGCTGAATAGCGAGACTCTGTTCCAAATAAATAAATTAAAAAACAACAAAAGACCCAAATAAGTGAGACGCTTGATAACAATAAGATACAAAGAGCGCTGTGATAAGAATAACCACACATCTCAAGAAAAGTCCAGGAAGAGGGAACGTCGCCCGTCCTCGGTGAGCAGCGGAGGGAACCCGGCCACGCGGGACAGTCGAAGCTGCGAGGCAGGCGCTGCTGGGGCTGGAGCCGCTGCGTTCTCCA
>NDGN011464231.1:0-26484 GCA_002564285.1 Tympanoctomys barrerae
GCAGAGGGACGCAACAAATGCTGAAAGCTCCTGTGCTGTCTGCATTCAAAGAGAAAGGCTGCATGCTCACACAGCTGTCAGACTATTTTGGAGTCACTTAGCTCACTCAGTATTCTCCTCCTCCCAAGCCTGTTGCAGTTATGTCAGGAGGAATAGGGCCCTTGGCTGGGAAAAAAAAAACGAAGTAAAGGGAAGGCAAGTGGCTCAGGTGTGGTGCTGCTACCCGTGGTAACACTGCACTGCGTACACACACAAGCCATGGTGACAGGCAGGGGGAAAGCTTTGGTGAAAGAAGTTCCATATTCTAAAGTATTCTTTTCCTGAATTGAAAAAAAATAAAAGGTACATAACATTATATCTATTGATAATACATGGCAGGAAGTTATTTTTGCCAAAAGTAGAAGTCTGTGGGATGCCATAAAGATGCAACAATATACTACTGGGCAGGTGGTGCCTAGTTTTGTATCTTTCTTTCTTATTTTTTTCTTCTGTATTTTAGGGAAGGGTCTACAGGGTGTTCAGGGTCTCACTACTCTGAGATCGGGCTCATAGTGATGCTCCTGTTTATAGTCTCCTGAGTGCTGGGATTACAGGCATGCGCCACCATGCCCTATGGCAATTGCTGCCTCAGCGCGCTCCAGGGACGGGGTGGCATGGCAGGCTTGGGGATCGAGCCCCCAGCCCCTAAACCTGCTTGAAGGAGCTTTAATCCACTGAGCTATTTGGCTGGGCCTGTATCTTGTTTCTTATGTGAGCCTGGAAGTGGGAAAATAGTATTGGGATCTCAGTTTCCTCGTCTGTGAAACCACCGTCACAATGGCGGCGCTCGCTTTACAGAAGGCGCTGCAGCTACTGTGCCAGCTGTGAAGTAGTTGCTTTTACCCTAAAGAGGAAGCCTTAACCTTCATCACTGGAAAGGTATTCACTTTTGGTGCTTCTGTGGGCTTTTATGTGGGAAAAAGTGGACAGCCAAGCAAGTCAAGGAGATTTAGGGGTGCAAAGTGAGCCTCAGATCAAAGGGAGATGCGTAGAGGATGATGTCTAGGGGCCCTGGGACGAAGAGCCGGGGTGAGCTTGACCAGAAGGGGGCGGCTGGGAGAATCAGTCCTGACGGGGCCGCCAGGGCCTGTACAGCAGGGGCATCCATCTCCCGTAGACGTTTTGCTCTGCCTCAACCTCAACATAGAAATCCTTAATGTGAATGATTTGGGGAACAATAATTTAAGAAAGGATCACTAGCACTCAAACAAAAAGGGAGTATAAAAACTGGTCTTCTTTCGTCCCGCAGCTCGTCACCCAGAAAATCTGTAGACATTATTGGTGANGGAGTATAAAAACTGGTCTTCTTTCATCCCCCAGCTCGTCACCCAGAAAATTTGCAGACATTATTGGTGAGGACTGAAGCCTGCGTTGAGTAGGAATTATGGTGTTGTATTTCACTCTCTAGGAATGGTGAACCTCCATGGATATATGGACTAAATAATATATGAACGGATACGTGACAGGCGGGAAGCATGGGTCAATCTTATTTATTGCTTCTAGGTTTGTTTCAGTTACTGCCATGTACGATAGTGCAATGGTGACTTCAAGAACCATCACTGATATAAACCTTGAGTTTGATAGCTAGTAATTATTTAGCAATCATCTAGCTCTGTTTCTGTATTACAGTATAGAAACTAATAAGACTAAACACTATCCACATACTTGATTTCCGAAAGCATTCATCAAATAAAAACACAAATAGTGACATCAGTTAAGCTTCAGATATTATTTTCAATATGACAGTTAATTGTCTTCATAGTTTGACTAAGAACCATTCACACCGCCTTGTGCCAATCTCAATTTGCAAGCACATTCTGTTCACATTCTCTAACCTGTGTATCAGTTAAAGGTGGTCTGCCGAGCAGCAAATGCTGGAATCTTACAGCAGAGAAAGCTTGTCCCAATAATTGCTTCATTTATGGTAGATGGCTTGATATTGTACATCGTCATGTAGCTTTAAGAGTCTTCCCAAGGCAGTAGGTTCCACAGTGATATCAAATTTTAGCATCACTGTACCTGTAATAGGAAGCGCATGTAAAAAAAGAGCACCTGTGCTAGCTCTAGATTGGAAACGCTTGTCTTAATTAACACACACTGTTTTGATGGAATGCACTGGTTAATATATAGTTTGTTAAAATAAATGTGCATTGCATTTAGATAAGTATAATTCAATAAAAATCATGCTTTGAATACAATGAGCAGCCTGGAATTGAAAGGAGCATGTATTTTTCCTACTATGTTTTTCTTTAAGTACTGACAAATGTACAGTGCGTATCACAGAGTTCCCAAATAACTATCTGGTAGTACTTTCGATGAATGCAATAAAACTAAAACAGATATCACTATTGCATGTTCTGTACTTCTCTTTTGAATCATGGCTAATATAAAAACAGCGATACTTTTTCTTCCCAGTAAAAAAACAAGCCTTTTGTGTACACTGGTGTTTCAGACTAATGTGACTTAGTAGTACAGTAGTACAGTACAACCAAATAAGCCTGATTAACTCTGAAGCCATTTTATTTTTAGAATTCGCATTTTAAATTATCTCTTTTGTTCATTTTCTAATGATTGAGATGAAAAAGGATCTTTTGAATGAAGGAGTAATTTTTCAGCGGTATTAACTATCGTTGATGTTAATCTTGCCTTCTATTTAAAAAACAGAAGTAATTTTCACATGAGAAAAATTCCGGTAATAAATTTAAATACTTTTATATTTTTATTTAGGGAAGGATTAAGTCATGTATAAGGTTAAGACTGAAGAATATTAAGAACAATGTCTTTAATGAATTAATTAGTATAACATTTCTTACCTTTTTAGCAGTTCTCTCGATGTCAGAACTTTTATTCCCTCCTCATTTTTCATGTGAGAGTTCTTTCACTGCTTTTTAAGGTAACATCATGGGAAATGAGTAAATATTTGAATATTTCTTATAATTGCATATGCACAAGTATAAGGAACAGAATTTACTAAAGTGCATGAGTATCTCTTAGGAAAACACTGAACATTTTGAAAAATAAATCTAAGCAGCGATTTCACATTCTGAAATTTTCTAGACTTACAAAATATGGCCAAAGATACAATTAAAAGATAACATAATTCTCTTTATACAGAGCAGGAAATGAAGATTTGGGAAACAAGGGACTTAGCAAAAGCCATTAGATGAAGAAATCTTGAACAGTTTGGACATGGATCATACTCTGGTGATCAACACAGGGGATTTAAAAAAATATTTTTAAAATATATTTTTAGGTTTTTATTTAAGTCTGAGATTCCTATGTGAAATATCTATTGCCACCTCACATATTTGAGATGACTGCTTCACATACATAATCAAAACCAGATTTTAATTAAAATTATAAATTATATCTCCATGCACTTATTCAAATATTATTCATCAAGGCTATGTGTTTGTTAAAAACATTCACATTCTACGCCTGTATATCTGCTATCTAATGATTGAATGACTTGCCCACAGACTTATAAGATATACAGTAAATGAGTGTGTGGGCTGCAGTTCATTTGAAAGCTCATCTCAAAGAAAAAGGCCAAAGCATCTCAATTTCTTATATCTAAGCATTGATTTTTTTTTAAAGTACGCATTACATTTCAGTTATTTCAGCTGGGTGAATTTCAAATCACGTCTTGAATAAAGATTCCTTGACTTACATATTTCTAATTAGTTACATAAAGATTTAGGCAGTACTTGAAAGGTGCAATGATTTGTGGAATATTTTAATATATTAGTTTACTTCTTAAATTTATTTTAAAAATAGTCATCATCTTAACTGTATTCCCTAAAAGTTTATGGTTAAAATCGGGTAGACCTATAGTGAAAACCAGAAATAGCCAGAGAAAAAACATCTAAGAAGCACAAGGAATAAAAAACAGAACACATTTGGTTGGCATTTGAAATGAGTAAAAGAATCAGTGAGGCAAAGATTCAGAAAGACACTTACAGAAATAAAGTTTTCTCAGTGACAGATAAGGTTATGTCAAGGGAGTAACTTAAAAGTAATATCACAAGGGAATTGGGCTGAACGGTCTACTGAGAATCTGGCTGTAGAACACCCTGAGACATGTGTCCACAATGCTTTTAAATTAATGGTGGCATGAAATTAAACTTTTATCTGCTCATTTATCAGACTTATCCTCTAAACATTGAATAATTACTCTCTAATAAATCTGACTAACATCCTTCTACCACAACAATAAAAATCTTGTAGATACTGATGCTTGGTGGCTGGAGTGTTGTGGTACTCTGCTAGTGCTACTTAACAAATGACCACAGGCTTAGTGGATCACAGGAGCTTGGAATTAAGGAAATGGTATGTTCAGAAAGCAATAAGACAGTCCTTCAGGAAATTAAGCATAGAGTTAGCATGTAATTATACTTCTAGGAACATACCAAAAGAATTGAAAGTAGGGTCTAGAATGAATATGTGTGGCAATCTTTTAGTTGTGCACCCTGCATTGTGTCTGAATATTTTAATATTTTTATTTAGTTTGTTGATGATAAACCATTCCTTAAGAGTAAGATGAAGTTGCAGTGTTGTCTTAATGGCCAGAGAAGTTGAGCTCCTCACAATGCATATGTGTATTACGTAGTGCTAAATAAATTAAAAAAAAATAAAGAAAGGATTACACACTCAAATAACAAAAATGTGATGATTATTATTTTTGCTACTATAAATGACCAGGTAGGAATTCAGTCACACACACACTCCTGCCTACACTCAAGTATGCATTGAAGTTGTTTCCATTTAAATTCAGTGGTAAGGGCTTACCACTTGGGAAACAGTTTGAATGTGCAGTTGACGATCTGGGGAGCTCATCACGTGCTCTTCGAGAGTGTTCTTTATATGCTCAAACTTGTTTCTATTTCCTTCTAGGTTGCTGCCACTTATCAAGCTCCCCCAATGATGCTAAATTCTTTGTCCTTTCTCTTCATTCATTTTTGCTTCCTAATATTTTCTGTTAAGCTGCAAAAACTGTCGCCTTCTCTCCACCGTCCATGACTTCCTCAGCCCTCTTGCTTTCCTTCACCACCTCTGTGCAATACTTTGTCCTGATGCAATTCTCCCATAAGAATGCTCCTAAAGTCCTTCCAAATGGGCTGCTTCGCTAATCACTTTGATAATTCTAGAATGGATTCAGGAACAGATAGTTACTAATTTGTCGAAAGTTTAGATGCTCAAAACCTATTTTGGTTTTAATTTTTTGTTTTAAATCTAGAAGCAATACAAGGAGATTTGGCCTCAGGGCAGTCTGAATATGTGTATACCTACACACAACTGAAGCGTAATTGTGTATGAATGATACATTAAGGCCCATTCAGCATGTAAAGGGATGTTAGTACAGGATTACATATGAGGAAATGCAACTGGGTTTTGGGGAAATCATTTTCCTCTACTGACTTCCTGGCAAGTTTACAGATCCCTTAATCACTATGACCCAGTTCTCATCTTTAGTTCCCATGATGCCTATGATTTTAGAAGACACCAAAGTCAGCCCTAGTCTCCATTGGTAGCCCTCCCTGGGAAACAGCCCAAGTGGTATTCTCCTCTGGCAGAGTAGGGGACAGGGACAGGGAAGCAAGATGATTGCAATGGGTCACTGAAGTCATGGGGCTAGATTCCCCCTTATGAACTCACTATTTTGTTACACTGCTCTTTTCCCACAGATAGGCCTGGAGATGTTTTACCCACCACCTGAGATAAATTAAATTACATTTAATTTCTATCTCAGTTTCTTTTTTATTGCTGTGATACATGGTGAATTAACAAAAAATATATAAAGTTATCTGCTTTTTAATATTTTTACCTACAAAAAGGTATATTGTCTATGATTTTCTGGTAAATATTAAAAATTTGAAGAAAATAAAATCAGAAGCAGAAAGTTGGTTCGGCACTCCTTAGTGATGGTGGCTGTGAAGTACGCAAAAACTGAGGTGACACTGACTTCCATTTTATTAAAATAGTCTATATATTTCTTTGAATTGGTATGAAGAAACTCAGCATATTAACAAATTAGCATTGCAGATCTATAGTTTTAGAAAGTGAAAGAAATGGGTATTTATGTAATTAAGGGGAATTATGTCAGTCCTTTAAAGATGAGAAGAAAGGGTGCGCACCATACACACACCACCCTCCATGGTCCTGAAGACTACTGAGTGGACAGAGGGCAAAGGTGTCGTGTGCGTGGACCAGGAGTGCCCGTGAGGTGCACACGAGGAAGGGGTGCAGCGTGAGAGGAAAGAGGTAAGTGCCGAGGATTCAAGCTGGAAAAGAATTCCAGGGAACATGCAGTGGTGACACAAATAAAGAGGAGTCGACGCCCACAGTTTCCTTGATATTTTTTGTGTTGTTGCTAGTTACTTGATCTTTTCCCATTGTCACAAATAAAAGGAGAATTTGTGTTATGCGCTGGAGCGACTTGACGGACCTCACGGGCTGTTCATATCCACATAGTGAATGCTATCATTGCCTTTGCTTGTTGTCCTTTTTTGAAACACTGGCTTGTGAAGCCGAGAATTTCAGATGTTGTTTGCAACCTGAGTGAAGCAGGCTAATGTAGCATTGCAGCAGAAGGGTGAACGCGACGTTGGGGCGGCACCCGCTCAACTTTCTGCCTATTTCCTTGGTGCTGTACCATCCCACAGCCTTCTTTTTTCCCCTTCCTGTGATCCCTCTCGCCAAACAATCTCTTTTATTACCTGGGATACAGCATGAGCACCTGTCTCTGTAGGTGAGAACTCGAAACGCTTGGTCGGTGCTGCAATACCAAGGGTGAGAGCACAGACAAGGTGACCTGGGAATCCAAGTCTTTGGAAGTGGGGAGATGCTTCCGAGCAGCGATCTTCCATGACTGTTCCCAGGCTGCCCATAAAATGTTTTGAACTGTGAAATTCTGGAGGTCACCTAGCCTTGTCCTTCATCTAAAAGACGCAAGTAGCTCAATTCTGTGCCACATGGGAAGAGTTTTTGTACACTCTCTAGAAACAAATCTTAAAGAAATACTTTATCAAAAGCTTAATGATCTTACCTGAAACATAGAAAAATTCAATACAGACTTTTCCATAGGGAAAGCAGTCTTTATAAAATTTGAGAAATTTAAAGGTGACTTAGGACATTCAGAAAGTACCAAGGCTTAAGCAGTTTTAAGCACCAGCATCATTAATAATTATGTAGTAATGCTCCAGTTGCTGCATAAACACATGATTCCTGGTCAGTAGGTAGAAATGAGGCATAAACTAGCACATCTGGAAGACTCTGGATATGTGGTCGGTTGATTGATTGATATGAAATAACAGATCACATTTGGCCACTGGAATTAATTTTGAGGAGAAGTCGGCTGCAATTGAAAAGAGCATAGTGAAATATCAAGAGTAATTGATTAATTAATTTCAATATAATTTTAACACTGGAACTGGAAATTTTATAGGTATTCAAGAATACTGATACACTGTATAGGTGTGGATATTCTGATGAATTAACTTACTGTTTATACATATTTTTTCCAAGTGAGGTGTCTTGTGAATGGAATAAAGATAAATGATGTTATGCATATTTCTTTTTCAAAGGGCACACTTGACAGTAAGCTTAAAATATTCTCTTTTTTTAGTTTAATGATATGATACATGTAAACAATGAAAGCTCTGGCCTTTAGTGTGACTTTATGCTTTTTCTAAGATAAAATATTTTTTACATGAAGATCTAAAAGTGCACTAAATTGCAAAAGAAGAAATTATACAAAGAGGCCTCCATTCATGACCTTTTAATAGGAATCATGTAATTAAATGTATTTGCATCTATGTCTCTTGCTCAGTGTTTCAGAAGTCCCATTAGATACAGTCTTACTGAGTATCATAGACATTGTAAACCGAGGGCACATTGCTTCTCACAGCTTTGTTATATGTTTTGGTTGCTACAATCAGGTCATTGTCTATTTTTGGGCATTGAGTGTCAATGAACATAAACTCCACCTAAAACTCTAAAGAGCCTGGTGATAAAGTGTTGTAAGCACAGAATATCCAAACGTTTCAAAACTATGGAAGCAGGGGATGAAATGCTTCATCCAGCCTTTTTCTCTGTCAGCTCCATAACTGATCTCCTAAATTATTGTTATTTGCAATATATCATAACATGTCTCAGATTTTGTTTTGGTTGGCACACGTTTACTTCAGGATGGCAGCCCTTGTGGACACTGGCACATATACACAACACATCTCGGTTCTCTTTGGATCCACCTCTCTCTCCCCCATCTAAAATGCATCATAATTTTAAAATTATCTAGGTAGTTACTAGCTTGTTCCAGAGTGCCACAGAGTTGTCATGGAATCACTAAATGACTCATCTTTAGTTAGCAATATACTCCTGGATATGGATTACAATACACTTATATATGTTATGGCATATTGATCACTTAAAACAGATTTTTTAGCTTTCTTAGCTTCCTAATATTTATTAGAATAACATATTGACCTATTCATACAGAATTGCCTTTATTTTATGCAAATTTACATCTCTTCAAAATAACATGTAGAATGTCTAGGTTCAAGTTGATAGATACAGAAACTAAAGATTGAATCAAGTGTAATTGCACTGAGTTACATCCTCATTCATTCATTCATGCACTCATATTTTGATTCAAGGTCTCTCTAAGTTCCTAAATTGCTTAGGCTGGAGTTGAACTTGAGATCCACCTGTTTCAGATTTTCATAGTGCTGGGAATACAGGTTTGAGCTTTCATGCTATATATTATATATATGCTATATATTATATATATGCTATATATTATATATGCTATATATTATATATATGCTATATATTATATATATGCTATATATTATATATGCTATAAATTATATATGCTATAGATTATATATGCTATAGATTATATATGCTATATATTATATACACTATATATTATATATATGCTATAGATTATATATGCTATATATTATATATATGCTATATATTATATATGCTATATATTATATATAATATATTACATATATTATATATGCTATATATAATCTCTCTCTGATTTTCCTCTTGTGTAATATCAATTGAATTGCCTTATTTCAAGGGTAGTTTGAGTATAAAGTAACTCAATAATATTGAAAACACATACATGTATTCTCTTGTAGATTGCTCTGAGTATGTTGTACTTGAAATTTTCTGCATGTGCTTTTCATCTATCCTCAAATGGGTCATTACATTTTCAACCTTTAATTATCTTCTCACCTAAATTGTATCTTATTTACCTTGATCACTTAAATTGCTAATGTCACTTTACAATGTTCATGTGTCTTTATATAAATTAGTACTTATTATGTTACTTGACTTTTGATTAATATATTAAATTTGAAATTTATAAAGGAAGGAGGAAAATGTAGAAAATTTTCGGCACATTTGTAGATGAAAGTGGCTCTCAGTCACTTAGCTGCTAGACCTTTGGATATTCCTTGGACTAGGGATTTGGTCATTCCTATTTTTCATAGCTTGTCACACAATTAACTAAATCATTAAAATGGAACTAGTCCATAGTGACAAACCAAGATGACTAAAAGCCTGCCTAAGGGCATTGCATTGCTCAGCTCTTTGAGAAAATCCCATCTCTTCTGCACTGGTGATGGATAATGTGACAAAAATATTCCGATTAAATTCTAACTTTGGAATACTTAATGAATTAGTAACAGCATTAGAAGTGCCACTTACATTCACCTGTCAAGGTGGAGCCGCCTGCACTGCTGATCTTTATGCCCTTTTTGTCTGATTCATGAGCGAGCTTGGGGGGGCATGTCTCCCTGAGGTACAAGATGACAGCAAGGTATGAAGTTCATTTGTAATGCCTCCGTACTGTCCCCTTCCTCTCTCCAAAGCTTGTTTGAAGAACCTAATTCTTTCTTTGACAGATTTTAGCTTTACAACTCTTCCTCATCATCATTTAACTTTTTTATTTATATGATGGAAAATCATTTGTTTTCAGTGTTTTAGAATACTTGTCAAGGAAATGATTGATTAAAACACATGCATAGTTCAAAGCAGTATTTCACATAGATTTCAGTGAAAATACAATTTTTTGGGCATCCATTCAATGAAAGCATATAGTTTTGTGTCTGTTTTTCCCATGAGAGTTTTGTGACATACGAAATCATGAAATAATCTATTTATAGGGTTTTCACAGACCAAAGTAATTTTAAATATTCAATAATCATTCTTTGTAGTGAGATATCATAAATTACTAAGGATATTGTGTTTGTCTTTACAAACTCTCAGAGTCATGCATAGCTCAGAATACAGGTGAAACACTTCATAATGTAAGTTACAATATCTAGGGTTTAACAGTGGTTTTAGCAGTAACTAGAGGTACTACCTTCAAAAAGTCACTTTATTCCATTATGAGTTGGATAGAAAGTATCCCAAAGTGATTGTATGTTGAAGAGTTAAGTCCAGCTGATGGAGGTCTTCAGAAGTGGACAAAAAATTAGGAGATGAAGCCTGTTTGGACAAAGTTAGTTTACTGTTAGCCAGCCCTTGAGGCAGGGACACTGTACATCTGCTTCTTTCTCTCCTTGTGCCTCCACATCCCTGACATTCACTCCTCACAATAGTCTAATCATGGACTCAGGGCTACATCTCCACACATCCATGGGCTGAAAGCTCTGATATCATTAACAGAAACTGAACCCACACTCCTTTTAAGATGATCAACTCAGGCATTATGTCATGACAATGGAAAGTTGATTAACTCAACTCATGTTGAACTAAATTTCACTACTGAAACCAAGGAATGAGTGTGAATGATATTGAAACAACTTTCCAGGACTAACCACCATAAGAGTAGGGAGTGGAGAGCTAGAAGGGAAGAAAAGACAAAGAGATTTTTTTTGTACCAGAATAAAACTCAGAACCTTATGCTTTCACTGAACTATCCCGAGCACAGAAAAAATGGATTTTAAAACATAACGGAGGAAAAAAATGGGAAAAAAGTCTTTGTAAGTGGGGGAGAGTGAAGGAAGGGGAGGAACATAGGGAAAAATAATTAAGATATAGTATGTACCAGGACAAAGACCCCCATTATGTATGCAATCCCTGTGCATGGCAAACATGCACTAATAGATAACTTTTTAAAAATCACTGATAACAATGGATAATTCATCCAGCCATGGTAGCACATGCCTATAATCTCAGCACTTGGGAGGCTGAAGCAGAAGGATCTTTGTGCGCTCCAGACCAGCTTCTATTACAAAGTGAGTTCAAGGCCAGCTTGAAGTTAAAAGGGAGACCTCCACATACTGTGAGCAAAATAAATCTTTTCTTCCTTAATTTGCCATGTCATCTGTTTTGTCTCAGCAACAAAATGAACCAGGACAAGAGGCAAGTAATATCCTGTACCACTGTGTAAGTTGGGAAACATACGTTATTTACTTTGAAATGTTTCTAGAAATATTTATTGCAGCAAATTTTATTGGTATCGTCCTAGAATAATTAACATTTATTTTCTGAATTATTTGATCATTCTGTTTCTCTGTACTGTAGCATTCATCTTTGCATGATAGTCCCACTATAGAGCTGAGCACGCCATTCTCACCATTATGGTTAATCAATGAGTGAACTGGTAGCAGGTTGCCAAGGCAATCCAAGCCCAACTCATAGAACCTCAGTGGAACACTTAAAAATAATGCAGGCTATGGGTCAACAATTTTTTAAAATTTAAAAGTCAATTCAAAGAGCTGGCCAAATAGCTCAGCAGATTAAAGTGCCTACTTAGGCAGATGCAGAGGCTGGTAGTTCAATCCTCAGGCCTGTCGTGCTGACCCAGTGCCTGGAGTGCAATGAGATGGCACTGGAGACTGGGCACATGGTGGTGCATGCCTGTGATCCCAGCACTTGGGATGCTTCAAACAGGAGGATCACTACTAGTCTGACCTACACAGTAAGACCCTGTACACTCTGTCTTAAATACAAAAAAAAGCCAATTCAACACTAGTTTTAATAAATATTTAAATAATAGCTGAAAAATACATTGAGTAAGAGGTATAATTTATAAACCTCGTAACCTAATGCAATCTACAAAGCAGGTACACAACACACACTTGAGGGAATGTATTAATTCAGGATTATGTAGTATACCCACATATACTTCAAATATTTTAAAAAGAAGGAAGGGAAGAGGAAGAAAAGAAAGAAGGAAGGAGCTAGAAGAGAATGGAGGGAGAAAGAGAAAGGGAGTGAGAAGACAAGGACCACAGAGAAGGGAAGAAGGAAAAGAAGTGAAAGCAAAGAAAAGAGACAGAAGAACGTGATGAATGCTGATGCTTGTCTTGGCAGGGGGCAGCCAGTGCCAAAATAGAATTTTTTTACTTGCACATATGGAAAATCATCCATAAATACAGCAACAAAGGATGTTACAATTATGATAGCTGACAATTATAGGAGA
Source organism: Tympanoctomys barrerae (assembly GCA_002564285.1). Taxonomy (NCBI): domain Eukaryota; kingdom Metazoa; phylum Chordata; class Mammalia; order Rodentia; family Octodontidae; genus Tympanoctomys; species Tympanoctomys barrerae. The sequence goes on from NDGN011464231.1 coordinate 12,488, forward strand.
AAGAAGAGGAATAGCAAGGATGGCTCTCAGTTTCCAGTTGGCTGAGTGGAATAGTTGCTGGTGCCATTGGTGGAAACAGAAATATCCGAAACAGAGTTAGTTTATGTGGAAAGACTTTGAATGAAATTTAGGTGAAAGCCTGAAGAACATTTGAGACAGGCAGTGGAGGGACCACATAGCCAAATGATAATCGGGAACTTGGAAGTTGATTGCAAGTAAGCGGTGATTGAGGCTGTAGTGGAGAAGAAACGGGGCAACATTTGTGGAGAGGTGTTCTTCTCCAATTACCCAATCTGCTGAGGCTATATATATATATATATATATATATATTCTTTATATATGTATATTCTATATATATATATATATAACTGTACTCAGTGAGATTTTAAAGGCATATTTTCTCATCTTTTCTCTCTCCCTCGTTTACTTTGTGCCATGTAAATAAGTTATATTGGACACTTCATACTCACAGTCCTCTGTATCTCTCTATATACCTCCCAAAGCAAAGGTTCTGCCTTTTTTGGATTTGAGATGTTAGGTGAATATCTTTCTCCATTTGTAAAATTCATAATACAAAAACATAATACAAGCTATGAGAAGGTAGCAAGTGTGGACTCTTAAATTCTACATTTTTCAGGGCTATTATATTAACTATTCCTAAATGAGCAATTATATACATTTTTAAAAGAAGGAGAACTTTGATAAACAAGGATCTGTAAGAATATTTCTTAATACAATATATTTAAAATCTGAAGTTCATGTCCAAAGATTGAATAGAAAAATCATGTCTCCTTCATGTTTCTCCACAGTTCTGGTTATTTCTCTAGGGACAGACATCATAGTTATCTTCCATTTTGCTCTTATATTCATCTATTTCATAGTCCCCTTAAAAAGATAATTCTTCTAATGTAGATAAACAAGGAAGAAGAGAATAATATTTTAGAAACATCTTCAGGATTTGTTCTCTTGGGCAACCATCATGGCAAACAAATTGCTGCTCTTCTCTTGCTGTAAGAAGATTTATTTCTTTCTAAATATCCTTCCTCCATGTTTGTAGATTGAATACAGTTTCTAAGACAAATGATAATTTTTGAGAGGTAGGCTGCTCATCTAATATTCACAAAAATAATGAACAAAGAAATACCTAAGAACCATACCAAAGCAAGTAATACTCCACAATTTTCATAAAAATTATTAGTGTATTTTCTACAGTACTTAGATTTTTTTTAGCTTTATCCAAATATATTCTTGCTTCTTTAAAAAGCATGCTTTATTTTGCCTTATCTTAGCTTATTGAAAATAGGCTATGTCTGCCCCTTCCCCTGGCAGTGCTAAAATGGTCCCCGAGACAAGATGTGGTGGAGCACAGCTATAATCCCAGTGCTGAGGAGGCTGAAAACAAGAGGATTACTAGGAGTCTGAGCTAGCAGTGAGACGCTGTACCAAATACACATAAGAGAAAAGAAAATAGGCAAAGAATAGTGAATAAAATATACTAATCCATTTACTTTCTTTTTTGTACTATCATGTTAGGCATATGATGTCTATTTTGTATTTTGTTTCATTTGCTTTATTTTTCATTTTTAAATTTTCTGATGCATTTGGCACATGGTATCACTACACAGCTCAGCCTTGTAGTGATCCTCTTGTTTTCAGCCTCCGTAGTACTGGGATTACAGGTGTGTACCACCACCCCTGGTTTCAGTGGCCATCACCACTGGTTTCAGTGGCCATCTCAATGGGCCCAGGTGCGGTACCAGTGGATTTTTTTTTTTTTTTTGGTCTAGGGATTGAATTTAGGAGGACCTTGTACTTGCTAGGCAGGCTCTTATGCTGTGGAACTATCTCCCCCACTATTTTGTTTCATTTGGTCCAAAGTTTTAGAACTAAGTTTAATCCCTTCAGCAAGAGGTTGGCTTGAAGTCTCTCAGTGCCCACAAGAGTGTGTGCCAACACACACACAACTCTGATCAGAAAGAAGCTGAACATTGAGAACTGTACGACGACATGAGTACCATCAGTAGAGACCCAGGGAGCACATCCCTGGAGATCATATCAGACTCCATCCACTGGAAACTGAGATAAAGTCAGCTTAGGACCTAAGCCTAAAGGCAAGCACGGTTTAATGAATGAGTGGTGTATGCTTGTATCTGTTTATGCTGATATACTCAGTAGAAACTATCTCCTCATAACAGAGTAACAGAGTTCAGTGTATTTCAATTGAATAGCTAAAATGGTGAACGATATCTGCGGACAAATAAACTCATGAGCATATAACTAGTAAAAAGAATCTAGCTTAAGATAACCTTATATCAACCACAAACTCTCCTCACTATATTGGCCCACAGTGTCAAGTGACAAAATCAACATATAAAACAAGGTAGCAGGGGCTGGGAAGAAAGCTCAACAGCATAAGCACCTGCCTGGCAAATGCAAGGTCCCCAGTTCAATCCCCAGCACCACATGCCATGCTGATGCCACCCCTGGGAGCTCTGAGCCAGCTATCTAAACCAGGTGTGGTGGTGCACACCTGTAATCCCTGTGCTGGGGACGCTGAGACAGGAGAATCACTGAGTCCAACTGTAGAGTGAGATAATGTATATATAAAAAATAAATAAAAATAAAATAAAACAAGGTAGCTAATTCCCCCAAAGCCTTGCAACAGTTAGGAAATTGAAGGGACTGCTATGGAAAGGAGAACCAACTCCATGTACCAGAGCTGTACATAATAATTAAATAAAAGATAAAGAAACTCAGAGTTTAAAGAGGATCTAACCTCAAAGATAGCAGCACTAACAACACTGACCAATGTACAGGTGAAAGAAATTGGAAAAGCTGATGAAAACGGTTCAAAACATGAATGACAAATTTACCAAAGATACAGACTTCTGAAAAGGTTTCAGATAAAAAAATAAATAAAAACTTTATGAACAGTTTATAAAGTGCATAAATGACCATTGTGAAGACAGGATTTCTGAAATTAAAGACAACATGGAAAATCTTACTAAATTGTTCAGATAACATTAAGAGCAACAAATGAACAACAAAACTTGATCCAACAACTTTTAGGTGATAGGGAGAAGACTAACTTAATTGGAGTTAAAAATAAACTAGAAGACAGAACACATTGAAGAAAAAATATTTGTCTATAGAAGCCATAATACAGAACTTTCCAAGCAAGATAGCATATTTTAACTCATCACACAAGTAAGTGAAGTTTTCAGAAAACCAACCAGCAACAGTTAAAAATGGAGCTCTCCATGATACAACATTGTCAAAATTCCAGTTGTTAATCAAAGAGAATCTTAGAAGACATCAGCGAAGATATATATATATATAGATATATATATATATCTATATCTTATATCTATATATCTATATATATCTATATATATAGATATATATATATATCTATATCTTATATCTATATATATATATAGATATAAGATATATAGATATATATCTATTGGTTTTGACATTGTCTCATTTCTACTTGTTTCTCAATAAAATTAATAAAAAACCCTGTCTTTCAAAACTGATGAATAAATAAGGACACTTTTTGACAAAGAACATATTGATGCACAAGAACACCAAGCCAGCACTCTTAAAATAAAAATATTCAACATTATCTAGGCAAAGATGACAAAGCTAAAATAATTACATGGAATAGATACATCAATAACTAGTAGTTAAACAAAAAATTGGAAAATAAAAGATTCTCCAGCATAAAGTAAGTCAAAAACTCTCAGCAGAAATGACCTCAAGTCTCCCAATGAAAACACACAGATTAGCAGATTGTACAAAAAGAAATGGAATCCAAGAGTCTTTTGCACTCAAGAAACTCTTATAATCCACAAAGAAAATCTTAGTCTAAAAACTGAAGGATAGAAAACAACCTTTCTGATGCCACAACCAAAAGCCAAAAGAGATTAACAATTTTACTCTCAGAAAAGGTAAAGCTGAAGGTAAGATCAATCAGAAGAGGGAAAGAGTGTCGCTACATATGAGTTAAAGCAACACCAATAAGAAGAAATAACAATTGTAAATATATGCATTAGGATATTGAACCATCTAAGTGCATAAAAGAAAAAATTTCACATGAAATATCAGCTAAACACTGCCATGATCATATTGAGATCTTAACGCGCCTTTTGCACAGAAAGACAAATGAACTGAACAGAAAATTCATGAAAAACTCAGAGCTAAACAACACCTTTGAACAAATGGAATTACTATTTTACCTTACTGTAACAGAAAACATATTCTTGCCAGCAACACATGGGATTTTTCCCAAAATAACTACATACTAGAAAGTTTACTTAAATAAATACAAAAGAATTGAAATTACTGCACGAACACTATGAGAGTATTATACATTGAAACTACAAATCAATCACAAAAGAAATCACAGTATATTTATAAACACCTTGAAACTTAATAACACACTTCTGAACACTGAATTGGTCACAGAAAAAGTCACAAAAGAAAATAAACAATAACTGAAATCAAGCAGCAATGCCAATACAACACACCAGCAGCTATAGGACACAATGAAACCAGCCTTAAGTGAAAAATACCTTGTAGACAAGGCATATATTACAAAATCAGAGCAAGCAAAAATAAATAACCTACTGACAGAACTCAGAATACTTGGAAAATAAGTATATGGCCAAATCCAAACCTTGTTAAAGGAAGAAAATCATAAAAATCAGAGCAAAAATTAGTGAAGTTGAGTCTAAAAGTGTAAAGATTCCTATGCGCATTAACAAAATTCAACCAAGACAACAAAAGTTCTGAACAACCCAAAACTATGAATGAAAATGAATTTTAAAAAAATTAACAACTAAGAAAATCCCATGACCTAATGGATTCACTGGTAAATCCACAGGACTGTCAGGGAGGTTATGATACTAGTACTCCTTAACATCTGTAAGGAAATTTATGAGGAAGGAGTGTTTCCAAACACACGCTGGAAGCCTTACTATGCTAATTCCAAAAGCAGAAAAAGACTTAAATAAAAATGACTACATGTCCATCTTCTTAATGAACATAGTTGCAAAAACTCTTCTATAAGCTACTGGCAAATAGAAAAAAAAAAAAACGATCAAAATGACTATACCTCATGATCAAGTAGATCTCATCTCAAAGATGCAGCTATGGTCCAATATACACAAATCAATATATGCAGTGTGACACGCACATAGAAGGCTGGACAAACATTACCTGATCTTATCAATAGACATAGGAAAAACTTTGGACAAAGTCCAACATTCTTTCATAAAAAGCCTGAAGGTGCCACCTATTTAAGTACTACTTAAATCAATTTAGTACTAGTCATTTATTATGAACCAATGGCCAATGTCACATTAAATGAAATGATAAAAGCTTTCCTTAAAAAATCAGAAACAGGGCCAGGGAGATAACTCAGTAGAATTAGTGCTTGCCTGGCAAGTGCATGGTTCTCAGTTCAATCCCCGGTACCGAAAAAAAATAAATAAAATCAGAAACAGGACCAGAGGGCAGGGGAGATAGCTCAGCGGTTTAAGTGCCTGCCTGGAAGTGCAAGGACCCAAATTTGATCTCTGGCACTGCATGTCATGCTGGCTCCACTTCAAGCTAGTCACTAAAACTGAATGTGGTGGCACACGCCACACTCCCAGCACTCCAGAGGCTGAGAGAAAAGGATCACTGTGAGTCTGAGCTGCATAGAAAGACCCTGTAGGGCCCAGGGAGCTGGCTAAGTGGAATAAGTGCTTCCCTGGCAAGTGAAAGGGCCTGAGTTCAATGCCTGGTTCCATCAAAAAAAAAAAAAAAAAAAAAGAAAAAGAAAAGACCCTGTAGTAACTAACTAACTAACTAACTAACTAACTAAATAAATAAATAAATGATTTTAAAAATAGAAACAATACAAAATATCCACTATTAGTACACAATATTTGAAACATTAACCAGAATAATCAGAAAGAGATGTAAACTCTATGTATGGGAAAGGAAGATGTCATGTTGTCATTATTTACAGATGATATAGTTCTTTACAAAGAAGACCTAAGAAATTCCACCAAATAACTTCTAAACTTAATAACCAAGTTAATTAATAACCAAATTCAACAGTGTAGCAGGACATAAAACAAAGACACTATAAACAGCATTTCTGCAAACAAATATTGAGCAGTCAGGTAAGAAATTAGGCTGAGGAGATAGCTCAGTGGCATAAGCATTTATCTGGCAAGTGCAAGATTCTGAGTTTGATTCCTAGTACAAAACAACAACAGCAACAAAAAAATTTAGGAGATCAGTAGCATTATCAAGGGAACCAAAAATTTAAGTATGTACTAATTAAGCTAACTAAGAACTGCAAGACCTCTACAATGAAACTATAGAATTCTGATAAAGGACATTGAGAAGGATTTCAGAAAATGGAAAGATGCCTTTTTTCTGCATGGGCAGAGCCACTATTGTCAAAATGTCCATACTCTAAAATTGAAATACTGATTTAATGCAATTCTAATCAAAATAGAAACAGTATTACTTCTACTACTAGAATAAACCAACCCTAAAATTTACATTCAGATTTCTCATCATGCTCTAAAGTTAAAATAGATCAAAGATCCAAATGTTAAAATAGACACCTTTAACTTTCTAGAAGATAAATAACTACAAACTTCTAAATCATAGGTCTAATCAGGGACTTTCTGAATAGAATTCCTACTGCACAGGAGTCAACAAATGGGATTATAACAAATTGGAATATTAAAATGCTTCTGTACAGTGGACACAATCATTGGACTGAAAAATACTGTCCCCTACACACTGGACAGAAGAGACAACTTACAGAATGGCAAGAAATTTTGACAGCTGCACTATGGACAGAGGACTAGTATCTAGAATGCATAAAAACTCAAAAAAGGTAGAACACCCAAAATAAAAGTTTTAGTCAAAAATGGGCTACTGAAATGAAGAGCCATTTCTCAGAAGAAAATTTACAATGAATGCATTACTATATTAGAAAATGTTCAGCATCTCTGGCCATAAGAGAAATGCAAATTAGTATAGCACTAAGGTTCCTTCTTACTCAAGAGAATGGAAATCTTATAATATCAAGTAATAATAAATGTTGGTGAGGCAGAGTTTTAAAAAAGGAGTTCTCCCCATTTGCTGGTGGGAATGTAAAGTCATACAACCACTACAGAAATTAACATGGAAATTATTTCAAAAACTACAACTTGAAATTCCATTCTATCCAGCTGTCTTCCTACTACGCATCTTCCCAAAAAGGGTGAAGCCATTGTTTTACAGCGATACATGCATATTCATGCTCATAGCTGCCCAATTCATGGCAACTAACCCTTGGAAACAGCTTATAGTTCCATCAATAGACAAAAGGATAAAGGAAATGCGATATCTGTGTGTAATTAAATACTGTTCTGCTACGAAGAAGGGTAAACGTGAGGAACTCATAGAAAAGTGGACATAATGTTAAGTGAAATAAATTGCACGCACACAAATACTGTAAGCTTGTCCTCCTGTGAGAAATCCCAATAAAAGGACAGATAAAAGAAAACAGAGACACAAATATTTGCAAATAAGAAAAGAACCTAAGAAGAGGACCAGGAGATGACAGGAAGGGAAAGGGTAGGGATGCAAGCAGGCATGGGAAGTAATTAAGACTGATTATGTACACGTACGTGCATACAATGGAAGTTGTCATTAAGACACATGAAAAAAAGTGCACTTATTTTCTGTCACATTAAACTGTATGAGATGCATCAACTTTCATTCCCTTCTGTTTACTACATTGTCAGACAGGTAATAAACATTTCATAAGTAATTAAACACTCAGATACAATAAATGAATGTAATTTTTAAAAAACATACTGGGCCTTAATTCTTAGAGTAAAATTATTTTATAAAATGTTGTTGACTTCGACATCGTGAATAGCTTCCATCTGCAGAGTGATGAGGTGTGTGTGTGTGTGTGTGTGTGTGTGTGTGTGTGTGTGTGTTTGCAGTGTATAACACTATTTCATTAAGTCATATTAGGGCAGACAAAATGGTGTATGCCTGCCATCCTCAGCATTCAGGAGGCTGAGGCAGGAGGATTGTCAGAAGTTCAAGGCCAACCTGGGCTATGCGGTGAGTTCAGGACCACCCTGAACTACACAGTGAGATTCTGTTTCAGAAAAAGGGAAAGAAAAAGGAATGTTAGACCAAGGGTTAAAGCAAGAATTCTGCACTTTGGTACTTATTTGCTATATAACACAAAGGTACTAATATGCATTGAAATGACTGTTGCTATGGTAAAATACTAAATAAATATATAATGCAATCTGATATGGGTGAGTAAAAATCTAAATAAAAGCAGAATGCGTATATTGTTTTTACACTGTACCTGCCAATCAAGTTAAAATTTTATGAGAAACTGAGAAGCAATTTTCACTCATGTACATGATAACATGTAGGTCATATGCTTTCATGTAAATCTCTTTCACTTTGTATGTTTAAATTTCAATATAAAGGCAGATCTAAAAAGCATGGCTGTGTTTTCTTCCCTTTCTAATTCATTCTGACTTTGGGAGAACAAGTGTTTTATTGAGCGTGACATCTACAAGAGGCATTGTGTTTGAATAGATATTAAAGCATGCCCGGCGTTCTTTTGGATAACTGCAGTACGGCAGGGACTTTCTGCTCAATACCCCACAAACAGGGAAGAAATCCATGAGGTCCCAGGTGGGTACCAACTCACAGATGAAACTGTAAAGGGCACGTGAAGGTTCCCACTTAGCCCTTGGCGGGGACCATCCACCCATTTCCACATAGCCATGGACAAGCAACATCATTCCATGTCCCAGCCAGGATGTCCTCTAATGCTTCCCAGGATGAAAGTCTTTCTGTGTTAGTAAAATCTCATTTCAAACATAGTCTTCTGAGCCTTGACTGCTTCACTCTGACATCTGTCTGGGCATGTCATTGCTGATTTTTCAGCCTGAGATAGAAACCAAACAAAGCAAAGCAAAACAAAAAGTCCTGAATATATATATGTGGCTTGACAATTAATTATTCTTGCAATAAAATGGATTGCACATGAACTAAACACATATAACTCCAGTAGCATCATCCTGATTAAATTGAGTATTTGTTTTCAGTTTTGAAAATCACTTTAAAAGGTTCTTGTACTTATGATTCGAAGTGAATGGATTAGCATTCTTTAATCAATTGTTTATTGAATAGTTGTGTCATTCATACTCCTAAGAGGAAAGAAAAATGCCAAACAATGCAATTGAGTAGAGTTTAATGAAAGGTCTACTAACTGAGCCTTGGGAAAGGGTAAGTGACAGCAGGAAAAACAATTGAAGTATCAGCTCTAGAAGCTTCATAGCTTCATTCTCTATGTTCGAATTTTACGATATCAAGTTTGAAATACTTAAAATCAAAATAATATCCTCTTTCCAAAATAGGTTCCACATGAATCCTTCTTGATCACATTTGAAACCAATTTTATACCTTAAGTATCTCAAGAAGCAAAATTAATCAAATGGGTCATTATTCTTTTTTTTCCCCCAATTTCTATATCTTACCCATAACTAAAGACGTTCTGTTGACCCCAGCTCCAGAATAGCCCATAAATGATACACATCTTACCTTTTCTTTTGAAACCACTGAGCTCAGTCTTGATGAGTGGAATGGTTTCTTTGTAATTACACCATTGTTCACTAACAGGCTGTTTTCAGAATTCTCACTGTTCTGCTATTTTTATGAGTATTTTTTTTTACACCAGTACATTTTTTGTAGTACACAGTGGTTATATTCATCAGTGGAGTTGGTCCAGGTACGTAACCCATGGTAATTTGTCTTAGTTCTCCTCTTCTCCCCGTTTTTCCATGTCTAAATCTTCTTCCCACTTGCAAAATGTTTGTCTTCCTGTTTCCTATCATCTATCTTTTAGTTTTCTCTTTAAATTATTTATTCTTTGGATTTCTTTCTCAAGAGAAGCCATGAGATACTTCAGCTTGCGTGTCAGATGTAATATTTCTAAGGTGGAAGTAGGATCGTGTCACTGCTTTGATGTCCATCTTTAGTGGTTCATACTTCCTGCAAGTGTGGTTGAAGTTCTCACCTGTAGGTGCTAAGGCCCCCCGTAATACAGCCTCTTGGATCTTGCCTGCTTCTCTTTTCTGTCTGTGCTAACCTCATGGCCTTTTTCTTAAGGGAAGGTGTCATGTCCTTCTCCTAGGGACTTCATATTTCAATCCCCTTGATGCAGGAGCTTCTTGTATCCCCTCTTGAAACCTGCATCACTATCTCAGGTGTAAGTTTTACATCTTGGCTTAAATGTCATCTGAAGGTTTTATTTTATTCTCTCTGACCTTTTACTCTTTTTTATCCATGCCGATGTCTGTTGTCTTATGTAGTCCCTCTATTTCTTTTCTTGGTGTATATCCTGAGGTCTAAGCTTATTTTTTCTGAAACAGGAGCAAACCAGGAAGAGTTCCCTTTTGAAACTATACCATGTTGTCATCTATATCCTGGAATTCTATATCTGTAGAGCTGTGAGAAATAGATGTTTGGTGTTTGATCCACACAGCATAGTAAATTCTTTTTCTGTTTTGTTTTGTGGTACCTGGGATTGAACTCAGACCCTTGCAGTTTCCAGGCAAACACTTATCCCACTGAGCCATCTCCTCTGCCCCTGAAATTCTTATTGTAGCAGCTTGACATGTCACAGGATCTTCCATTAACTCTGAGATGTGACTGTAACTTCTTCCTTGTTTCATAATTCACTTGTCTGGGGTTCATGTTATATTGTTCTTAGTACTTGGTAATCTATCCTTTCTATAGTTTAGTGTCTCTTTAACATATTTACCTTTATAATCTCTGTTGCTATTCTGATTAATTGCTTTACAGTATTACTTTTCTTTAGCTTCATTGTCACAGACTATATGCTAAAAATTTTAAACTTTTTTTTTCTAAAAATTTGACTGACGCTGTTTATTTTTGTCTTGTCTCATAGCTAATATGAAAGTTAAGTTAAGCAGAAGTTTGATTATACCATAGTGACTATTTCTCCTGGTTCATTCAAAATGAATGGTTTACTCATGTAATTTTTTAAAAATAATTATTTGGTTGTTACAGAGTCTCATTATGCAGCTCAGACTCAGGGTGATTCTCCTGTTATCAGCCTCCCCAGCGCTGCGATTACAGGCACACACCACCATATCCACGCTGTGGCTGGGTCAGCCCTCCCTGGGGTGGGACTAGGCACAGCATGTGGTGCCAGGATTGAACTGAATCATGGTCCTTGCACTTGCCTAAACTTGCCTAAGCAGACACTAGAGTCTGCTGAGCTATCTCACCAGCCCTACTCATGTAATTTATTTTGTGAGTACAAACTTGAAAAACAGGAACCAACACAGAATTTATGTTTTAATTTTTTATTGTAAAGATAATAAAAAAATTAGAAATAATAAGAATTTCAAAAAACAAGGTAAGAATTTAACAATGGTCGTTATATAGCATACCATTGTGTTCAACGTATTTGCTCAGATCTGCTCAAAGGGAAAGAAAACTGGGATGAGGGAAAGAAAAAAGAAAGAAGGGAAAATACACATACATGCAACACAGCTAAGATAATTGTACAACTAATTTCTATTGATTTATTGAAATGTAGTTAATGCTTAAATTTTTGGACCAAGTTTACATGCTCATATCTGGTAATCCAAACACTGAATTTCTGAACAGAATTTTGGTCTAGACCCAAACATGTTTCCCAATAAAGTCCTGAGAGGACAGGTCTGAGGACAGGTCTGCATGAGGCCAGGGCCTAAGAAAGGACACATTTCCTCCTGCTGAAGTTCATCTTCTCTCTTAGTTTTCCTCCTCTCAGATTACAAAGAACAACTCTTGACTGTTTTTAGCTTTTGTATGGAACTTAGCTGAAACTTACTCTGCCAATGCAAGACCTTGTCTCTTCTGTCTGTTGCTCTAATAACAGCCACCTCCCCAGGTTGCTGCCACTAAAATTTTCTCAGGTCCTCCTTGTGCTCCATATAACTTTCTAGTCCTGTGGATTTCTCTAACATACTGTAATCTTACCATTCCTTTAAAAGATAACACTTCATGTTTTCCAGAATATATGAACTATACGATATTCATATTAATATGTTATACTACATTAAACACCTCATATGTTATACTTATGAGTACAAAAATGCCCAAGAAGCCATACCCTGATTTACCTTGATGTATTTTAAATGTACTATCCATTGAGATAATTAGCCTTGTTATAAAATTAAATGGGATTTATATAATAACCCCTCATTGAGAAACAGGCCACCTCTACTTCTCTGATTTGTGTTGTCCGTATAATTAGGGCAAATATAGTCAAGCCTATGTTTCTTCCTCAATAATGAATGATTACATGAACTCCTAAATTTGTATTTTGCTTACCTTAGATAGATGATCAATACATGAAATATATTTCAAGATGCAATATACAAATATACTATATTAAAAAGTAAGTCATCTTTGGTTTCCTCTTGAAAAAGTTGTTTTCTGTGTCCTATGGTCGGTAAGCAATAGCAGTGAAAACTGTCACCACTGCAGACCAGATATGAGGAAGTGATCCAACGTCTCTACACTGACACTGCAAAAGTCACAGCATGAAATCAGCACGACATCTGGCTCTAAACCAAACCGAAGGGCTGCAAAGGGTTTTGGCAGAAAACCTTTTTATTCTTTATAGTCCTCAGAAATGCACCTAATGCAGCGCTGACACTTTCCTAAGGTTTCTTGGCTTTCTGAAGAGTGCCACTTAAAGACGTCACCTTTCAACCTTATCTACAAACACTAAGGCCCAAACAATTGCAAGATTAAATGTGACTTCGTGCTTGTTACAAAGTTTTTGAATGCCCTCTGCCTGTGAGAGGCGGAGGTCGCAATTAGTGGATGGAGTCGCTCTTAGGTAGCAAAGACAAAAAAATAACCATCCAACACAACTATTGGAAAAAAAACAATATATCCGTCCCATAAGATGGAACTCCTAAAATAGCTCTCTTACTCCAGCAGCTTCTTTGAATGCTTTCCCACAGTGATAATATGTCCAAGTCCCTCAGAACCAGCAGTAAGAACAGCTCCAGGCCCAGAGGGGAAGAGGTTTTCTGTAAAAAGCCAAAAGGCCTGATGAACCACCCCGACTCCGTGTTTTTAGATTATACCGCATTTTTTTTCTAACCCGTTCGAGTGACACAGGAACAGTGCCTTAGGAACTGCTACTCTGCTGAACACTGTCAAGGAACAGTGCTAGTGTGTACATAACGGCCAGCAGGTAAGATGTGAATGGAGTCAGGCAATAGACAAGGCAAAACCGAGCCAGAAACACGAAGAGCGGTTATCTGCGTGCCAAGGCTACTCTTCTATAAAGGCGTTTTGTACAGTACTCCTGTTCTCGCGCTGGTTTTCTCTGTTGTCCTGGAACATTCTGATAGCGGCACTGTCAGCAGAAGCTTGTCCACCACAGGCTTTTCCGTGCATGGCTTGGATTTTCTAATCTGAAATTCTAACTACTACCTTTTCCTTCTTCTATTGTATTTTTCCCTAAATAGAGGCAGAGGGCAATTGCCTGGCAAATGACAAGGTCTGTAAATAGACTAATAGCTGAGTTTCAGTATTTTTCTAAGGTCTTACTTATTTTTTTCTTCCTTTCATTTTTATTTCGGTTGCATTTTTGTTTTGGTTGCATGCTTCTTCCTGTTCTCGCATTTCATTTGGCATCTGTGGGTAGAATCCAAGTGTTCAGAAGGGTCACATTATCTCCTCTTTTACATTTACTGGCTTATGCTGTTATCCACGCTGTTATCTGCACTGTTCAGAATATAACATTTTTGGGTATTCTCATTTTTATTGTTACCTGATGAAATGAGCCACAATTTTAAAGAAACACTGTCCAGCTAAATCTGAAGTACAGAGGAAAATACTTTTTTTTTTTTTTTTTTTTTTTTTTT
>NDGN011464233.1:0-14594 GCA_002564285.1 Tympanoctomys barrerae
GGGCCGGAGAGATGGCTCAGTGGAATAAGCACTTCCCTGGCAAGTGTAAGGGCCTGAGTTCAAGCCCTGGTTCCAAAAAAAAAAAAAAAGAAAAGAAAAGAAAAGAAAAAGAAAGAGAAGGAAATGTAGGGCAGAGGCTGGATCCAGAAACTTCTGGTAAGCTGACCAACTCATCTGTTTGCTGAGAACATTCCTAGTTTTAGCACTGAAAGCCCGTGTCCTTGGGAAACCCCCAGCCAGTCACCTTCTGTCACTGCTGCACCCTCTGAGCAGGTCTCCCTTCTCTTCCTCTGGTTAACCAGCATCCTCTGAATCTGCCCTCTGCCTGGTTAGAACCATGGTCAAGGGCAGGTTCCAAGCTCTCAATTTTGTTACAGCATGAGGCCAGTTCACTTTTGATTCCCATGTCATGACTATGGTTTACAATAGTCCCATTTTAAAGTCTCGTGCTCTGCTATGAGAAGATAATTGAAACTGTAGGCTTTATGTCTGGGTTTTTATAAAGGAAGTGCACTTTAGAAGGCCACTTATTCTTAAATGAAACTATTTAAGTGCACCCCATGGTCTTTGAGAAATCGTAGACTTCAGGATGGGTCTTTGTTTTTCAAACACTTTGATACACGTAGCTCCCCTACTTGACAGTAGATTCTGGGTTCTAGAACAGCAGCCACTGTGTCTATTTTTCTCACTGTTAACCTGTTCTATGTTACCCTTAGTGCTGACAACCCAGAGGACTGAATGACTGAACAAACAAGTTAAATGAAAATAGCAGGAGAGAGCTGTCCTCGGATGTGTACTGTGTGCTCTGTGGGCTGCAGTCTCAGAGAAAGAGGAGAACCATTGAGGTGACCTGACTCAGGAAAGACATTCGGAGGCCAAGAGTAGACATAGGGCGAGGAGATGGAATCAGCCCATCTGTTTACTAACTTCTTCTCTAGCTCCTGACTCGTGGTATCTCCTCTCTTGGGACTGCACCCCCCATCCCCAGGATTCAGGTCATGAGAGAGAGTCAGACCTGCGGCCCATTCCAATTCTTGTCTTAAACTTCCTCCTACTTAAATGAATTATTGTTTAAACACATGCAGATTTTATAAATTCTTCTGCATCATATGATAAAAAACAATAAAAAAAATAACAGGCTTGAGCTGCATTTGAGTTGCTTGTTAACACCTCTTTCCATTTCCTCAGCGTTTCTCATTTTCTAATCACCCACTTCTACCTCCTTCTCACACACAGACTTCTACTGGATCATTCCACCCTGGCAGTCAGCACTGGGCTTTAATTGATATATCATTAAAATATACTCAGACACCATCTGAACTGAAATAAAAATAAATTCCAAGTAAAGAACTTGAGCCAGCCTTGTAGATTTTGGAGTCAGAATGTCCTCTCAGAGGAGACAAAGTCATTCGTCCTGTGGTTTTCCTTCAGCGTTGCTGAGGTTCTCAACAAGCCAAACTGGTATAAAATCTTCACGCCAATACCCACCTCCTAGTGCTTCCGTGGTGGCAGCTGCTTAGCAGCTTACACTGAGCTGTCTAACTCTTGCCCATTTGCTCTGACAGCTCTTTTATTATAGATGACCATCAAAGGTCTTAGGGGGTTCTCTGGCTAGTATTGGCTTCCCTTAGCTAGGATCATCTTGCTCAGAGCTTTTTACTGAGCAGGCCAGTAAATCCTCCGCTCCTCACTGGTTGCCTATCAGGAGGAGCAGGCCAGCTTGGTTTCCTGGTTTCAAGAAAGAAATTCAACAAAAGGAGGGTCAAATTACCCCAAACCCCAGCTCAACCTTTGTCAACAGTGTCATCTGTGCCCAGGAAAGACAAGCTTTCTTGTTTGCCCTGCTCTGTTTTCTGCAGCAAAGAAGACAATTGCTTCCTTACAAACATGGACAGATTAAATACACTACATTTTGTCCTTTTGCCATCTGCTTCTTGCTTATTTTATTTT
Source organism: Tympanoctomys barrerae (assembly GCA_002564285.1). Classification (NCBI taxonomy): domain Eukaryota; kingdom Metazoa; phylum Chordata; class Mammalia; order Rodentia; family Octodontidae; genus Tympanoctomys; species Tympanoctomys barrerae. The sequence goes on from NDGN011464233.1 coordinate 1,951, forward strand.
AAGCCGCATGACTTAACTTTATTATCTGATGGGTGAAGGTGAGCCCTGCTGTTGCTGGGCTCAACTCCTTGAGGCTGGAATGAACACAAAGTTCCAGGGTAGATCTGCACCGGGGTGAGTCAGAGATCAATGGGCTCCCGTGCAATTATCACTCGCTGTGTCAAATGCTGAGACATTAGCATTTAAGATTCCTCATGGCAAGATTCACAGCAGGAGGTGGGGAGTGATGGAAGGAGAGCAACAACAACAGAGCCTTGTTTTGTTTTATTCCTCTAAATATCTATATTTGCATAATATCCCTGCTTTTGTGCTTCCTACAAGTGCTGGGAAGACATTTCTGTTCCCAGGCTCTTTGTTTCTAAAATTTTTCTTGAATCTTTTGTGTTTTCTGCTTTCCTACACTATCCATTTTTGTCTAATTTTTTTTTAATATCTTAAAGCTCTGTTATTACTTCCACCATAGAATTCCTTGGGAATTGACAATTTCTATTGACTGCCCCCCATCCATTTTGACCTCTTCAGCATTTGTTCTGACTTCCAGGATAGAGACCTTGGGAAGGCAAGAAAGGTATGTATCTTAGGTTTAAAATTTAAGGGAATACTGAAATCTTAACAACCATGAAAAATATGTCAATGCAGTACATTTGAATAAATTCGAGGCTTATTAAAATTTTGAAATAGTCATAATTTTAAAGGTTGTTGTGAGAAATGATACAGAAACAGTTCCCTACCCAATTTCCCTTTACCCAGGTTCTCTGAATGCTAACATCTTGCAAGGCTATAATAACACAACTAGGTTATTGACATCGCTGTGATCAAGATAGTGGACACGTTTCATCAATTCAGTGGTCCCTCTCCTTGTACTCACCTTCCCTTTCTACCAACTCTGCCTTCACCTTAGCCTTGGCCCATCACTCACTTGCTCTTCTTCTCCACAATGTTGTCTTTTTGAGACTCTTATTTAAGTAGAACCATACAATATTTCTTCCTCGCCTTAGCATAAACCTTTGCAGACTCATTCAGGTTGTCTGATGCATCAATAGTTTGTTCTTTCTTATTGTTTAACAATATTTCATATATGTACATGTCACATTTTGCTTATTCATTGATTCTTGCTATGCAGTCAGGCTGGCTTTGAACTCACTATGTAGCCCAGGCTAACTTTGAACTCATAGTGTCCCTCCTGCCTCAGCCTCCCAAGTGCTGCTGGGGTTATAGGTGTGGGACACCATATCCAGCTTACAAGTTTATATTTTTTCAAAATTATCAGACTACTTTCTGGAGTGGTTGTGTCATGTCACTTCTCCGACCTCTAGCCTGCGTTTTCATCACTGGTTTCATCACTGTTTTAATGCAGCCATCCTCATGGACACATAGCAATATTTCATGTGATTTTAATTTGCATTTCCCTAATGACTAATGATATCTAACATCTCTGCATCTTGATAGCTTCCTCAGAAAAATCTCTTCATACCTTTGGCTTGTTATTCTATTTGGATTGTTTGTGGGCTTAGTGCTGAATTTTAAGAGGCTTTGAATATTCTAGAAGCTAGTCTGCAGTTGTGTTATGATTTGGGTCCTAAATGTCCCCCATGGACCCACATGTTAAAGCTGTGGCTGTCACCCTTGTGGGCAGTGCTGGGGCCTGTGAGTGACAGTACCTGGTAGAAGGAAGTTAAGTCACAGAGGTGTGGACTTGGAGGGAAGAGTTGGACACTTCTGCCCCATCTCTTTCTCTTTTTGTGTCTGCTTCTAGGCCACCAGGAGATGAAGAGACTTGCTCCATCACCCATGATGGCCACAGGTTCTGTGCTGCCACAGGCATGAACTGTGGTACCAAAACCTCTGTGATTAGGAGCCCAAAGAAACCTTCTTCCTTCCAGGTTGACTTTCTTGGGTGTTTGTCACAGTGACAGAAAGCTGACATGACTGGATGTGCAATTTGCAAATATCTTGTGTTCCCCACTCTGCACCTTGCTTGCGCCAACTTCACAAGATCTTTAGAAGAGAAGTAGTGGTTAAGTTGTGATGAAGTCCAACTTGTCGATTTTTCACTTTTTAGAGTATGTGATTATTGTCAGCTTTAGCTTCCAGATCTCAAGATTTGGTTCCAGATCTCAAGATTTCACCTATATTTTCCTAAGATATATTTCACATTTATTTCCATTTTGAGTTGATTTTTATTTAAGGCATACAACTTAGATTAGAAGTACTTCCCCTCCTACTCTTCTTCTTTGTCTCTCTTCTGCACTTACCTCAACTTATTTTTTCCTCCTCTTCCTCTTCACTCTCCTGTCCTTCATCTTCTCCTCCTCCTCCTTCTCCTCCTCCTCCTCCTCCTCCTCCTTCTTGCCTATGATTTTTAATTGCTTTGGTGCTGCTACTTAAAAATACCATCTTTCTTCTACTGAAGTGTTCATACATAGCCAAGTAAACATTTTCATGTTTCTCTGTTCTGGATTCTCTAATCTGTTTCTATTCATGTATCTGTTCAGCACTCCATCAGTACTACTCAGTTTAAAAATACAAAAAGGAAAAATGAAAAAACAATCAAACTATCTATAGTATAAATAAGGCTGGAGGTACAATTCAGAAGTAGGATGTTTGCCCACCTGGCACAAGACCCTAAATTTGAGCACAGTACTGCAATAATAATAAATAAATCTGCAAATGACAGTCCTATAAGTGGCAAGATTAGTAACAATTAGTTTTGAGCCATATTAGAAATCAAAGAAATAGCAAAAAAGTAAGAGAAATTCTTAATTATTTAATAATATTAATATAAATTTTTCAGGTGACTTTCAGTTTACAGTATGAGTAACTAAATCCCTAAACATTTTATAACCAATGAACATACCATGTACCTGTATGTAGACTGAAAAGATTTCAAAAACTTATACAAAGAAAACCGATTTTCAATTTTTTTTCTATATTTAGGACAGGACCTACAGGGTCTACTGGGTCTCACTACATACATCAAACTCACAGTGATCCTCCTATGTTCATCCTCCCAAGAGCTGGGATTACAGGCACATACCACCACACCCAGTCTCAATCACTATCTCAGCATGCCCCTTGGGTAGGGCCTGCACAGCAACAAACCTGGGGATCAAACCCTGAGCCCTGTACTCTGCGTAAGCAGTCACTTTAGTCTGCTGAGCTATCTGGCCAGCCCTAGGCCTTTTGCTTTTAAACTGTACACATAAAATAAAACTCCAAAGTTATTCGATGAAATTTGTATCATGGTTTCCATCAATGCCTACTTGTAATCTTTCAGCACATAGTTGATAATCATGTTCAAAATAGCCATACAAAACATGATCAGCATAGTTAATATTTAAAGTTTTGAAAATCCATTTAATAGAGTAGAAGACCTTTGACATTGGTCCCCTCAGAATAGTTCCCCTCCTTCCACCACGCTCATTCCTTATTCCTGCCACTTTATGAAGTATTCCAGTGGCTGCCTCCTGGGAGTATCTTCAGTGGCACTGTGTTGGCTGCCTTTGTGTCCTGAATCAATTCAAAGTGCTCAATCTTTCTGGTCTTTCTGACTTTGGGCATGAGCCAGAAGTTGCAAGGTGTCTCTAGTAAGTAAGATAGATGAGACCTGTAATGTCTTTATGTGACAGAAATTACCGGGAATGTACTGAATCAGTTTAGGACATCAAGGCAACTGCACAAAGACATTCACAAAAGAACTCTTCCAGAACTGCTTCAGAAAGCGGCAAGAATGATGGGATGAGTGTGTTCAAGTTGAAGGACACTATTCAGAGAGGGATTAATGGCAATGAGTCTTTCACTGTAACCTGTTCTAATATTTTTATTTAAACATATTTTGGTTACAACTCTTATATAGGTATATAATTAATTAATACAGGAAATAATTTGTATAATAGATGCTTATAAATGCCAGACAGATGAGTAGAAGTAATTTAATTTTTTTCCAAAATTGCTGTAGGTCTGGGGAGATAGCTCAAAATGGTAGAATCAATCTACCTGGCTAGCACAAGGTCCTAACTTCAATCTCTGGTACCAAAAAGAAAAAAGGATGTTGTCTGCTATAATAATAATTATTTTTTAAAATTTTGATAGTTAATATATTAATTTCTTGTACATATGTGGATCCCAATGAACAAATGTATCGAGCAATCCCAGTGAATCTTCTTAACCCCTTCTTCGAAGGNGTTAGCATTCTCTTTTTATGTATGAGAAAACTGATGACCTTGCCAATGGCAGAATTGGAGCTAATGCCAGAGTCCTGCAGCTGTGCAGCCTGCCCTGCTCCTGTATGTACAGAAATGCTCACACATGAAAGACTCCAGTATCAACTGTACATATATTTATTCCTACTGAAAAAAAAAATCCCCCTGTTATGAAATATCTGAGGAAAGCATCACTTCCCTGTTGCTTTCCTATCCTAAGCTGGTACCACCTTCTCTACTTGTACAGCCCCTGGTGCCCACTTATTTCACAAAATGCCAAAAGCTGGTCAGTGTACAAAGCAAGAAAGCAGAAAGGCAGAAAGCTCACCATTTTTCAGTGTTCACTAAAGTGCCATCCTATGTGGGTCAGCCAAAGAATCTCACCAAACTCTTTCCATTTAGTATTGGAAACACTAATGCCTTTGGTTAATTAACTTTGGTTAACTTTGTCCATGTTACTTTGGTTTGGTAAGATGCTAATTTATATGACTCCCAATATCGTGAATTTATTATTGGTTTAAGACTGTAGCATTTCCACTTGTCTCATCAATATGCCACATTACCAGGGTGGTCCTCTTTCAATACTGTGGTGAAAAGAGAAAACAATGTTGAAACTATCTCAGTGATTTATAGGAAAAGGGCTGCAGCAAGGGGGACAAACCATTCATATAACATGAGCAACAGACACTAGATGTACAAGAAGGAAGTAGAAAAAGGAGCTAAAAAGGAGCAAAGAGAAGATGTGTGGCTGATGCGCACAAGCAAAGGATAGGAAGGTCCTGGAATACATACGCACACTTAAAAGAGCACTTGCATGAAGAATGCAAGACAAATGTCTTGCAAAGATGTGGAAAACAATAACAGCTTTCAGACTGAACTGGAGAAAATCATGAGTGATTTAAGGGAGAACACTTGTGCTAGCTGGGGAGGCTAACATCCGAGCTAATGAACGGCAGCCAGTAGAGCGGTAACAAGGAATCTGTTATCCACCTCAGAGGTGACCATTAAGAGGACAGCAAAGTTCCCAGGGAAAGTGGCAGGGTGGCCGCCTAAGCTCATGTGCTTCCAGGGATGCGGCCAATGCCCCTGCCTTCTCCAAGCTCCCAGGTTGTCTTCTATAGCCCTCCTTTGGCACTCAGGACCTACTGGCTTGACTTATTCTTTATTTATTTAAAAGCTTGTCTGTTTCCAAAACAGCCAATAAGCTCTTTAACAACTGCTTTCTATCACATGCAGCAAAGGCTTCCATATAATATTAGTAATAGGAATAGTCTAGAAGTGATAATGGTAATTGAAATAATAGAAATAGCTGTTACTATGACTATGCTGTGTACTTTACACATCTTATTTTATTTAATCTTCCTCCTGGAGTAGCTATTATTACCTATCATTATCTACAACTTAAAAATAAGGACACCGGGGCTTAGAGAAATTCTTCCCTTTTTTTTGAGAGAGAGAGAATTTCAATAGCTTGCCTCTGCTCAGGGCTTGTAGCTGGAAGAGTTGGAATCTAAGTACAAAGGTTTCGGATTTCAGCTGCCAAACTTTAGGAGGAAGGTTTGGCATACACTAGCTCATGTCCTTTTCGCTCACCAACACCAAAAATTCTAAACAATGAGGATTTTATCACACTATTCAGTGTACCAAGTTTATGTCTTATGTCTGTCACTGGACTCTTCCATTTACCTGACTCTTATTATTTGTCACCAGAAGCAAAGTGATTTATGTCGGGGAGAAGTCAGAGGTCACGGTGTCTCTGATGAGCACAAGCTCTGAAAAGCCCTAGATTTTGGACCAGCACAAAAGATAAATTGTATAGAAGATGTTGCCTGTCAAAAAGGACACTCAGAAACATAGAGCTTGCCAAAGCCAGGTGGCATTGTTAGATAAGACAAGCAGCCAGTCAAATTTGAATGTCATAAACAACATTGTTTTAGTTTAAGTAGATTCCAAATATTTCATGGGCTATACTTGAAAAAAGTATTCTTTTTTATGTATTTAGTGCAGAGTCTACAGGGTCTCACCACACAGATCGGACTCATAATGATCCTCCTGTTTTCAGTCTCCCAAGCACTGGCATTGCAGGTGCGCATCACCACACCCAGTCTCAGTCACTGTTTCAGCGCGCCCTGGGGTGGGGCCGGCAAGGCACACAGAGGTCTAAGCCCAGTCCCTGAGCTGGTCTAAGCAGCCGCTTTAGATGGCTGAGCTTTTTGGCTGGCCCAAAAGTATTCATTCTTAAATCTGAAATCCACATCACCTGGGAATTCTGTATTGTCGCACATTCTTCCATCTTTCCATACTAGGAGGAAGTACGGATTTGAATCATAAACCAAGAAGGGAAGAAGGGAATGGAACATTTCTGCCATTCCCTTGAAAAATTGAGACTGCTGTTCATAATAAATCAGACCAGCTTAGAGAGTTAGAAGTTTTATTTGCAGTCTGAATCATTTTCATTCAAAATAGGAAAAATAATTCAAAAATGTTCTAAAGTTCTTTGTATTTGTCGGAGAGAGGGAGGGAGAGAGAGAATAATGACTTGAACTCCCGTCTATGTGTAATAACTTATGTAATAACTTATTTTATTAAATTCATTTTCTGAAAGGCAAATACAAGAAACCTCTTTCTTGTCTCCATTCAAAATCCTAAGAATCCTTGTCTTTTTTCAGTACTTTCATCTGCCTAGTCTTTTGCAGAGAACCACAGTATTTTGAACAGAAAAGGACTTTGGAAGATAACATTTTTATACAACTTTCCTGGGTGTGGGAATAATTGTTGTCAGTAATGGGCAGATTTGTCTACACATTTGTGGCTCAGTCAAAACCCTGCCTGTCTGTAATGGACTCAGGTGGCCACAATTCTGATGCAGATGACTAAATTCGTACTGAACACCAAGCTTTAAGTAGCCAAAGTCACTCGCACTGAGTCCTGCAGCTGCTGATTGCAGTGGGTACCCCGGCACCTAAGTGGAGCTTGGGGAGTTCAGCCACCTCTTGCAAATGCAGTTGCATGAGCTGTTGCATTTCCAGGGGCTGCAGTTTCTGAAGACCTAGAACTTTGACTCACTTTTTTCTCCTCCTGCTTCTTGCCCATGGTATCCTGGGCTTCCTCACAACCTTCTTTCACTCAGCTTTCAACATGGCTTTCACCAGCTTTCCATGCTGTGTTCGTCAGGTTTCTATCACTGTGACAAAATACTCAAGATAAATAGCTCAACATGGTTTCTTTTGGCTCATGGTTCCAGCAAGCTCAGTCCACACCCTCATGGCTGTGCTGCTTATGGATCCGGGGTGAGGAAGGAAATGCTCACCTTGTAGTGATCTGGAGAAAGAGACGAGGGAGAGGCAAAGGGGTGAACGGGTAGACTGAGAGAGAGGGAGAAAGAGGCTGGGGACATGATGTAGATCTGCAGGGCACACATCCCAAGGACCTGCTCCCTCCACAGCTCCCATCTCCTAAATGTCCACTACCTCCCATAGCCCATTAAATTTTTAATCCATCAATGAGGTTATTGTTCATAATCCAATCACTTTCCATGGGCCCCGCCTATGAATAGTGCTGACAGAGACCAAGCCTTCCATACACAAGCTATTGGGGAACACATCAGACCCAAACTATAACAAATATGTTGGGTAGCTGCTGTGGTCTATATATAGATGTACCCCAAAACCTCCTGCAGTTATGGGGGTGCACCTCTAGATTGTGATTCACTTTTCATTTTGAGTGATACTGGGGATTGAACTCAGGACCTTGCCTTTACCAGGAGCTTGCTTATGCCACTGAGCTATCTCCCTGGTCCTTTAGATTTGTGATCCAATACTGGGATGATGGGTGTAAGTGCTATCCCTACCCTGGAGAGAGTAGCTGAAGGCAATAAGGGCGGGAAGGAGGCTTGCTCTCTCACTCTTCTCTTTTGCTCTTGTTGCTTTTGGTGTGTTCCACTGCCACAAGTGATTGCCCCCCTGCCACACCACCCTGCCTTAGAGCCAGCTAACTATGGACTGAAACTTCTACATACTGTGAGCTAAATAAACCTTCCCTCCTTTAACTTGTGGATGTTGGGTATTTTGTCTCAGCAATAAGAAACAACACTAAAGCAACATGGTTATTATAATCCTGTTCTATGAGTTATAATGACAAATTTGGGAGATTCTACACCAAATATTCAAATCATAGAAAAGTTTGAAAAGGACAAGGGAACTGGTACTGATCATCTATGTTTCTTTAACTTGCCAGAAAATGTCTTTCTTCCATTCTACTCATTATCATCATTATCATCATCATCATCATCATCATCATCATCATCATCATCAAAAAGTAAATTATTTACTTAATCCTCTGTAAGGTGACCATCTACTTGAGACTAGTATTTGTAAGGCCATGATTTCATTCTAAAGTTTTTCATTTTGCCAACCTAAGTTGTTCATGTTAATGTATTTTTCTAATTATAATGCTGGTTCATAGAAAAGTTTTATGTAATCTGTCTAAATACATTCCCTTCAGAATTAAGTGAATCTTATCTGAAAAAATAAAATGACCACAAATTCTACAAGAAACATTAACACATGAGGCAAATGTCCTTGGCAGTGGGTGACACTACCATATTTCTTGTGTCATCACCACAAGATATGAAATTCATTGTCATTCCGAAAGATTATTTATTTTAAAAGAAAAAAAAGATAAGAAACAACTAGCCTCACAAAATTGGTTTAAAAAATAACAACAACAAAAACCTCTGAAATTCTGAAAGCAAGTGCCAAAATTCTGAATGATAATGTTGACTGAACTTTAGAAAAGGTTTTCCACTTGCTTGAGATGAAAGACACTTGCTTCTGAAACTGCATAGATGTGAATATAAATCCTTACTTCTAAGATTTGTTCTGTTCTCATATGATTTTTAGGTTTCTGAATGAAATTTTGCTGCTGACTAAGTTATAAGGCTGACAAAATGATGTATTTTGAAACAGTCCAAATTTTTTCTTCAGAAAAATAGTAGTGTGCAGAAATTACACTGTAAGTGTCTCTGATTTTTTTAAATTGTTAGAAATCTATCTAAATAACTCTCTGGAATTCTTTGCAAGACTGGACATTGAGACACAGATCAAAGGGTAGAGCCATTTGTGCCAAGGCTTAGGTGCCCAGCAGTAGCATCTGCTCCAAAGTAGTTAAAATATTCAAGATTCCAGGAAGTTCACAGGAATATCTGAGAAATATCAGGAATGTCATGGATTTTGAGCCTGAAATTTGTCTTCGATGTACATATGTTTTTTATCTTATACTGAATAAATCTGGTATGATTTTCTCATACAAATTGCTTGTTGTAGCTTACATTTCACTGCACATTTTTAAAGACACACATGCATACATACATACATACCTACACATACAGAAGATGTGGGACTCTAGGGGACTCTTGTGAATTCATTGAGGAGAGTACGTATTTACCAGTATCCAGCAGTTTATCACTCAAGGGATAGATGATGCTAGGACTTGCTTTTGAGGGTATATCTATCTATAGATATCTGCATGCTGTGTTTGTGTCCAAGCTAGAACTGAAATCAATTCCTTTCTTCTTGCGTTTCCAGATTAGATTACAAGAAAGGACTAGAGCCCGTAGCAGATGCTATTTCTATCATCTATTCCCAAACTCTCTTTACAACGAGGTAAGTAGGAAGTGCTGTATTGCAGCGTGCTCTATGCAACCATAGCTAATACTTGTACCTAATGCATTTACAGTAAGTTGTGTGAATAAAGATACAAGCTTATGAATTTTTATCTAGCATTTCTATTAACTTAGATATATTTTATAAATCAGACTCTCCAAAATCCTAAGATCATTTAGACTAATTGGTACATTACACAATCTAATGGAGTAATTATTTTTTTTAAATGAATTGGTCCCTGGGTGAGTTCTGAATCCTGTAACAATTGCTTTCTAATATATGGTTTAAATAAATGAGTGATTAATGCATTTACATAGAGAGCAGTTGATATGTCTTTAGGGCCACTGAAAAACCAACACATTGGTTCAGGAAGTCCACTGGAATACTAAGCACTATTATGGTCAAAATATCATCATTGCAGAACAGAAATTTTAGAATGACAATTACCCATCTCTCACTCTTTGGTCATTAATGTAAGCAATCGCTTAGTTTAAGTAATATATTTCATTTACATTAGATGTGAACTTTACTGAGAATTGGGAGTATTTGGAGATTCTAAATCCTTAGGTTCCTAGTGATGAATGAAGGTAGCCATTTCTCTTAAAATAAAAGAATATTCTATGAGAAGGAGATGCTTATGAAAGCATGTAAAGTGATGGGTGTTTTGGAGTTGTATTTTCCAAGTTGATTGAGATTCACTCTCTTTTAAGAAGAAATACACAGTGTGGCTACATCCACCAGACCTCGTAGTGCTTGCCAAATATATATATCATTCAGCATTTAGTACCTTTGGCTCAGGCCCAGTATCACCATCTCAGGATCTGTTAAATTGTTCCTTCTTCTAAAACGCAATTGGCACTTGAGCGCAGTTCTGACATCTCTTGTGGAAATGGAGACTGCAAACCAGAAAACACAAGGAACTACTGCACAGGCATCAGAGGAACCACTGCTGCTCACTCACAGATGTCCACACGCCATACAGTTTGCAGGGGACATGTGTTACGAGTTACCTTTGTAACACCAATTCCTCCTTCTTTGGGTAACAGATCCCTGGTTTCCTTTAGGAGCCATTCCTTTTATACCATTAAATAAAGCTTGGTGGTACTGTCAGTCAAGTTATCCTGTTTCTCCTCTATGCATGTGGCAAGCATATGAACAAACTTTTCTCCCTGAAATACAAATCATGTGTGGGATGCAGGAGAAGGAATGTTTGCAAGTAACATAGTCCTGTGCTCCCTTGAAGCCGCCTGCCTACTGCCCTTTCCTGCCTGAGTTTCAGCCTCGGCTTGATCTTGAATTGTCCCATAATCTTATAATAAATTGTCTTTAAGATAGCCAAATTCTGCTTCCTGCTGATTTTATCCTAAAGCTCCAACACCCCACCTGATGAAATCTTACTTTGGAGTTCATTTGGCACTGAACACTATCAGGGGGGATACCAATGGCTAGCAGTGAATCTGTGGTAGCAGGATTAAACACTGGCTCAGGAGCAAAATAGCCAAATCCAGGCTAATAAAATAAATGACATCCTCCCTTTCAAATATTCACCCTTCATACTAATCTGATTATCAAGCATAGGTCTAGCCAGGCATCTCAGAAGATTCCAGAATTATTTTCTACAAACCACTGGATATTTCTGTGGTATTCATTGTGATCTCAAATAGATGATAAAGTTTCTAAGGATTATTGTACTTTATAAAGTAAGTTTCAGTTCACTTTTATCTAGATCATCCTCTCATAGCTACCATATTTAATCATCATAAAATGCTGCTTTAAGGAGATGAAGAAATTGAGACAAGAGAACTTCCTCCTCAGGGATCCACATTATCTACTTACTTTGTTTCATTTTAATGTTCTCTTCCTTCCGCCATCTTGGAGAATTAGTTTCAAATCTTGAAGGGGAAAGAGCAAGAGTATACAACAAGTCTTCTTTTTTCTACATCATATATTCACCTTCAAAATTATGTTGAAGTACATGGAATCTCCTATGCACTTAAGATTTGAGATGCTGGATCTCAAACCCATGGTAAGCACTAACTATACGCAAGAGTTAACATTTTAAAGTGCTTCCTTGATGCTCAACAATTAGTGTTTGTTATTGAAGATGTCACAATTCATTACATGGAAATTCATTTTGGGTCCCTCTGATTAACCTTGTTCCTAGTCAAACTCAGGGAGTAAAGGTTCATTGAGCCGTGTTTCTAGAAAACGAGATTTCTCTACTAGGGTCTGCCTGTTCAGCCTAAACCTGATGTCTCCTAGATGAAAACTACTCCACCAGGGAAGAAGTAAAAAGGGGGTAGCCTTCTCATTGTACGTTTTGTGAGAAGCCTTCATTACCTTATGCCTGAATTGGTGTGAATAAGGAAAACTGGAACCCTGTTAGGTATATTTTATCAGGATTTTTGTTCTAAAGGAAGGCCTAAGCTAATAAAAGTGTGATCAATTCTGTCAATATAATCCAAACCTCTTGGCAAAGTTCTTTGTGGCATGGGGTTTTTAACATTTCTTCATAGCAATTTTCTTTCCCTACCTGTTTGGCTTGTCCTCATTACTTGGTACTTGAACATTTGACCACTGGGTGCAAAGAGGGATGAACCAGAGTGTCCATGGAAAGTCTTACGCTGGAATTACAAGTTTGATAAAAATGATGACTCTGCACACGTGTAATGGGAACACAAGCTGTCATTCTTTTGGTGGCTTGTTCAGAGGTCTGGTACTGTTATGGTTTGTGTCTAGTTGTCCCCCCAAAGCCTCATGCAGTCATAGGGTGGGGACT
>NDGN011464238.1:0-15302 GCA_002564285.1 Tympanoctomys barrerae
AAAAAAAAAAAAAGTATATTCTTGGGTTCTAAAAGTAAATGGAAGAGATTAACTAAAATTGAGTGAATTATTACATGATCTTCCCAATAATGGTTTGGGCTCCTCCTAGGGTCTGAGCAACCTGTTCACCCACTAAGCAGTCATCAGTGTAGCCTGGGAAGAGAACACAGGACAGAAACTAGCAGGCCACCAGCTGAAGGCAAAGAGGTAATTAATGTTATAGCCTTTTAGATTCTAGAAAATACTGCACTTAAAACTGCAAGTCAACTCAGCGACTGCCGGCAACCGATAAATGCTTCCATATTCACGGGCATCAGCAGTCTTCCCATTACAAAAAAAGTAATAATACATACATATTAATGGATCACATTTTGTCCTTTGGGGAGCATAATTTTTAAAAGGACCAAGGCAGCAATAATAGTTCCTTTAAAAATTCTAAATGCTGTAATTGTTTTCTCTGAATTATGGTGCTAGGATTTAATTAGAGATGAATGTTCGGTATGGGATTTGGACAGTTTTGATGAATTCAGCCAAACAGAAAAGTAGTCTTGTCTTCCAGGCTCCCTCCCAGTCCCCCACCCACTCCTTCCTAGGACTGCCCTGAACTCCGCGTGTGTATGAGCAGGAGGCTGTGTCCACATGCACGAAGGAATTTCATTTTCTGCACTTTGGCCATAGTTAAGAAGCCAATTGCTCTCACCACAGTTCAACAAGGAACATGAAACATGGTCAGTGAGGTCATGCAATTCAGCACAAGTTTTGAGGTTTTTCTGGTTATAAGGAAGAAAAAAGGGAAAGTGCAAATGGTAGAAATGTTTTTTATCATCAGGAAGAAGTTGCTCTGGTCTTAGGCCCCCGCCCCAGCTTAAACAGCTCCTGGGCAAGAAGGCTAAAGGTGTGTGTGGTTAGCGGCAGAGGTGGAAAGGGATTTCTTCGTTCATTCAACACATAACCATTAAGCAAGGCCTCCTGGATCCAAACGGATCTGGGCACTGCACTCCCAGCCCTGGCAATGGAGTTCTTGCCTCGGGATAAATACAATTGCTTTGTTCTTCTCCAAGCCACTTCTTTGTAAAAGCAGCTGGAGAGAAGCCCAGACCAGCGGCCATCAGCACAGGCAAAATCAACGTGGCCCACACAGCAGGGCCCCTGGGGGCTGTGCCCACCCCTCTGTCCACCTTCAGGACTCCTTTCATTTGAGACCTGGAGGCTGTCCTGGGTTCCCAGGATCCTCTATTAACATGCAAATACTCCTGGGAAAGGTCACACCTTGAGACCCCATCAGCTAACCTCTGGCTCACCAGTTACTTCTTAGCAAGGATTAGCAGAAATAGAACACCCGAAAGGAGGCTTGGGGGTGCAGGCTACAGGGAGGTTAGGGTTTATGGGGAAGGGGGAAGCCCTTCCTGCTGCTGAGGTTTTCATGGCCAAGTCAATTCGATTTAATTTAATAACAAATGTCTGCCATCTGACAAAGGCTGAGTTTTAAAACTATACAATAAAATAAAATGTCATTTGTGTATTTTTGAAAGTGGAACACGTTGCATTTAAATTAACCACAAATCGAATGCCATTCTGGATTCCACCAGGTTCGTGTTCCAGATACAGCCTAGATCATGTGATCATCAGCCCTGCCCTGATCAGGCCTCAAGAACCACGGGCTTCACAAGTCTGCCCAAGTAGCAAAGATGCTACCTCTCCCACAGCCACCAACCAAGATGACCCATAAGAGCCAAGCATGCACTCCTGGCGTCCTTCTGTTTCTCTCCATCCTCTCTCTCCTCCCTCTCATTTCCTTACCTCCCATCTCCTCTAGATATACCATTTCCTCTTCCTCACTCTTCTCCACTCAGCCTTCTCTACAGTGCTGCTGAGTCCTGTGGGTTTCATCTCTCCTCTTGGTGAAGCTCTTCCAATGCCAATCTGGAGAAAAGTTCTGCTTGCACTTTTCAGTTCAGCATCAGTGAGGATGTCCCGGGGTTCAAGTCCTGGTCCTGCCACTTCTAGACACCAGACACAGGTGACATGTGGTCTCATCATCAGTTTCATCATTTCAGGGCTTTTAGAGGAATAGGTGAAATTACAGCATGTGCTCAATATTATTCTTGCTGCTGTAATATAGCATAGGACTGTCCTTTTCCTAAAATGAAATTCCAAATAATACTCAGGTAGCTCAAAAAATTAAAGCATCTACAGATTCTAGTAGGTATATGCCTCCAAATTTACTCTCTTGAGGAAACATCTACTTAGTTTCTTATTGTATTTAGACATAATCATTACTCCCTCCCTCCTTTCTTCTTTTAGTGACTACGTATTGAACCCTTCCTATGTGCCAGACATTGAGTCAAATGTTTAGGGTATTGTGAAATAAAAGCTTGATCCTTGACTTTTAGGACTATCAAGGAAGAAGGAATTGTCTGGCAGCCATTGGTAAACACATCCTAAGAGACTGAGCTGACAGATAAAGGAGTGTGTATTGATTAGGACTTACTGGGGCTCTTCTGTGTGCTGCTGATGGGGGAGAGGAACATCTTAACTTGCCCCATATATCAGCTGTGTGAGAAAATGCCGGAAGGTCAGGGAGGTCAAGAAGCATGACTATACCCACACAGCTGGGCCATTGGAATACTTGAGATTTCAACCGAGGCTGGGCTGGTTTTGAAGGCCACATACTTTCTTTTCTTTTTTAAATATATTTAGTACAAGGTCTCCAGGATCTCCAGGGTCTCACTACACAGATAGGACTTGTAGTGATCCTTTCTGTTTTCAGCCTCCCAAGCACTGGGATTACAGGCACGTGCCACTATGCCCAGTCTCAGTCGCCACCTCAGTGCGCCCCAGGGGTGGGGCCAGCACTGCATATGGGGGATCGAAACCTGGTACCTGCCTTGGCCTAAGCAGGTGGTTTAGTCCACTGAACTATTTGGCCGGCCCTAGATCGTGTACTTTCTTATAACCTAATAGCCCAATTAATCTGTCACTCACATGAGACAAAAGAAAACAAGGGTGTTATTTACAGACATATCTTTTTTAAATTTTATAATATTTGGTACTTATGAAATAATTTATTAACATTTATTATGTTCAAATATATATTTCTGTTAGAAAAAAATGAAAAACAAAGAATGATTATATATATATAGTGAATGATTTACCAAACATTTTTTATAAATAGAAAAATACAGTTGTGTCTATGCAAATATAATCATATTTTTATACATATGGGTAACTTCCTTTTTCATTTAACCACAGATCAAAAACTTCTTTGATGCCAGCAGCTCCATGTCTATCTCATGCCTATTAATCACTATTATTATGCGCTTCGAATGGATAGATGCCACCATTTGTGTAACTTCCTCTCTCTTCAGACATGTAGCTTGATTTCAATTTGTCAAATTATCACAAAGAACCGTGCGGTGTTTGTCCTTTGTACAATGTCTTTGGACACTTGTCCAGGCATTCTTTCAAGATAAATTTCGGGAAGAGGAATTACTGGATCAAATGTTTAAGGTCTTCCATGCATTTTTCCACCTTGTGTTTAGTCATGTGCAAATTTGTATTCCCATCGACACTAGGAAGATGTGCTGACAGTTTGATGCTTCCTTTTTATCTTACTAATTTATATAAGAGCTCTTTACCTACTAAGACTATGTGTCCTTTTTCTCTCAGACACTCTATGGTATATTTGTCTTAAAAATATATTCAATATTTATACAGTGAAACCTATAAATTTTGTGGTTTTGGTGTTGATGCCATATTTTGGACAACCTCCTCTAATCATAATCATAGTTTTTATTTCACATATTTTATGTTCTCCATTTTTATATTTTACTTTTAAATCTACCCAGAATTTAATGTGGTATATAGGAAGTGCTTGCATATTTCAAGCAGGAATCAATTCAGGTTAACACATTTACAGGCAATAGCTTTTGTTCAACCCTCTACATATGATGTATTTCTATTATATGCCAAACTACCTTCTGCCTATTGATGTCTGTCTATTTTCATTCACAGTATCATGTTGTTTTAATCATTACTGCTTTGTGGTATATTTGATATCAGGAAATAGTTTCTTCATCAATTTTACTTTTCAAAGATTTTAATATAATCTTTTCTTTTAATACCAGAAGTGAGGATATTAGGCTGAAGATGACTTAAAAGAATGAGAGTCCTATGCACAACAAGGTATGTGTACTAGAAAAAAATCTGCCTCATAATTTTACAGCCACACTCAACTCGTGTCTGTACTGAACAGGGCCATTCTAATGTGTAGAGTCTGGCATTCCCAGTCTATTATTAGACCTATTATACTCCCTTTGCCAAGGACATTGGCAGGAGGCTTGGTTCATTCTGTCCACATGAAAAGCCACTACAACACCATACTTAAGACTAAAAGGGCTAGCTGAGAGATCTCCAAGCTTCAGTGTCCGTAAGAGGCTCTCAGCACACTACTGACTTGTGAGCAAGCTATTACATACTGAATCCATAAACATTAACCAGCATCATCATGTTCCAGTGGTCTTGGGTTAAATAAAATAAAATCTCACAAGCCCATCTGCAAGTGTTTCTAGGGATGAGAAGTTGTCATTGTGTTTTACTTTTTTACAGACAGAGTACTGGCTCCCTAAAGCATATGTTGACCTGGCCAGATCAGGATCCTGTCATGTCACATGAAGACCCTCCTCAGCAAGCTAGTTCATGTGCCCTACTTCTGATTCTTCTTAGCACCATCCTGGTGGCCTTTGTCCATCCTGTCTGCCTAGAACTCCAAGATGCCTTCCCTCCACAGGTCTCCTTCCTTCTGCTCAGAACAGATAGTTTCTGCCAGCCAGAGCCTGAGTCTCAGAGGAGCCCAAGCTCTGGAGCCAGATCTCACTGCATCAGAAGCTAGCTCTGCCACAAACCTCGCCAGGATCAATCCTTTCTGAACTACTTTCTTGAGCTGAAAGAATAGGAATACTCATGCTTTCCCTGCCAGCCTTCCATGGAGACTAAGTGAGAATAATATACATGAAAACTTTGTATAGAGTGTGAAATCCAAGTTCAGTGCTCAATCAGTGTTACCAAATACATGAAGAATGTTTGATACTAACAGAAAACCAAATTCAAACTGGCCTAAACAATGAAGAATTCATGTCAAAGCAGAACCACAACAAAAGCTGGACTTCAGGGAAGTCTGACTCAGCGGTGTAACCGTGATAACAAGAATGTGTTTACTTGTTTGTGTCTTGGTGCATTTGTTCCTCTATCTTTCCTTCCCTGTCATGTGCTCAGCTTTATCCAGGGGCAGTCTCCCTCTCAGTTACAACAGGCCTGCAAACATCCAGGGAACACCCAAATGCTTCACCAGAGTCTCTCTCCAGATACATAAGAAGAGCTCCCCCCGAAATCCTAGCAGATGTCTCATCTTGTGGCTCAGTGGCTGGAATCGCTTACTGGCCCACTCCTGAGCCTGCATATGGTAGCCAGCGTCTATACATAAGTTCTCCAAACCACAGCCCTGGTGTAAAAATCATCTTTGCACCAGTGTGAAACAACCTAGAGATGAAAAGGAGAAAGCAAGCCAAGAACCCAGGGATCCACAGAAAAGGGGGAATGCACACGGGGGGACAACAAGGCCCACTCCTTGTTTTCCTGGTCCCCACAGGATGCAGCTGGGAGCACGGACAATTTCCATCAAAACAGAGGCTTCAAAGCATTGCTGGATTCTGGGTCTGTAGGGAAAAGAAAGTTCAACGTACTTTCTGTGTAGGAGCCAGAGGTATTTTCCTTTAACAGTAACAAGAGCAATAGCAATAATGATAATGGGCAAAGGTTTAAAAGTATTAAAAAGGGATTTTCAGAGAAAACAAAGATACCTTTATTCCAACCCCCTTGAGAAGAGTTATTTGGATCTGTGCTGATGGCCAGCGATGGAGTCAGAAGCACAATCCCTCCCCTCTGTCCCATTTTCAATTCCTTCTGTCCCTGAAACTATTCTCTTGCTGTTATCCTCCTTTTCTCTCTTTCTCCTCTAGCTTTTTTTTCTTCATCTTTGTAGACTGTATGAGGCTCAAGTACCTGGGAAAAACAATCTGAGAGGGGAGGGCCAAAGGGGCCACACAGTGGGTCCAAGGCCTGATGCAACGACCTGCGTGAATTCCTAGCCTACCGCCTTCTGCTGCAGAAAACTTGGTCCCCTGGAAGGTTGAATGGCCCAAGTGAGCCCTTCACGCCTCCGGGTTGCTAAGCGACAAACACTTCAAGTTTGGAAATCTTTATCCACACCGGATATATTATCCTGGCAAATTGGACTTTCAGATCTGGCAGCAATGGAAAGAGTAACTTTTTTAAAAATAGAGACAATTTAGATGATTTCAAAGACATCTGGTCTCTTTTTCCAGCGATGTCTGACTCTTCTCTTTCACTAAGCACATTGGATCCAAACACTCCACATGTACAAAGCACAAGGTCCCTGAGGAAAGACGTGTTTCAGTCACAAAAAGCCAACTCACAGAAAAGTGCTGCCGCTAGAAAGGCCCAGAAATTCCCGGGGCAGCAGTGTTGAAGTCTTGCTTCTTGCTTCCTCCTTCTATTGACTCCTCTTTTAACCTGCCTCCACCACGTTCCCCCTCTCATATTCTCACTCACCAACTCCCCTTCCTACTCTGGTTCTCTCCACTACCTTTGTCTCTGGAAGCTTCTACTCCATTGCTTGTCTTTCTGACTATCCTTTCTTGCCCCAAGCTGAGGGTGATCTCAACACACAATTCCTTCTCTGGTATCCTTTGAAAAAAAAAAAAATCAACCCAAAACCAAACACCAAATACCTCCTCCACCTGCTTGCTAATACCTAGAATTCTTCCAACAGAGAATACTGCATTCCACAACTACAGACCAAGTTTGAAACATAAATAATAAACAATTCCCAGCTGGGCAGCTCTTCACAGTTTTCCAAACACATCCAGCTGTTTCTCATCAGTTCCCTCATGTGACCCCCCACAACAACCTGGGGACAGAAACATTCTTTTTACCACTACCTCCACTTCAAAATGAGGAAACAGAGCTCTGAGGTAGAAAGATTGGCCAACCCAGTGGCATCTGACTGTAGAGTCTATACACTTTCCCAACCTGTCTCCCTTCTCCTGAATGGAACTATAATGACCTGGCCAGCTGGAGTACCTTCCCAGCATCTCTAGAGCCTAGAGTCCCTCTCTGAAATCTCTATTTTTTTAAGTTTAGCCATGAAAACCTGTCGATGGGGTATGCTGCCGCCAGATGGCAGATGCTACTCTGGTTTTACAGCGCGCTCCAAGCTTTTACCACAACTAAAAATGAGTCAAGTGGGCTTTTTTTTCTACATTTTATCTTTTTATAATCAAAATTATAGTTCACTAAAAAATAGCTAAGCACAGCAGCATTTCGCATCTATACAGATGATGATGTGAAGAGAAGAAGATATATATTTAGAGGAATAAATATACAGGTTGACTGTATGCCTATTAAAATGTTCATTGACTGTTGCCAGGCACAACTCCATCTAATTCTACCCACAAAATCGCAGCCTACTTCAGGTTCTGAGCTGTCCACAAGGGACCCTAAAGTTGCTACTTTCCCTTTCTGCCACTCAACTCCCCAGCCATTAGCCCTACTAGAGAGAGTGGAATGGATCTCAACTTCAGTGGCCATCCGAATCACTGAAAGCCTTGGTAAAACAGATGTCTGGTTCTCAGTTTCTGAGTTTCTGATCCACTAGGCCTGAATGGGGCCTGAGAATTTGCATTCCTGACAAATGTCAAGGCGAGGCTGAGGCTGCAAGCAAGAAACTGATCTGAGCCCCATGATCTCCCACTCCCCCCCACACCTCTAGCCA
Organism: Tympanoctomys barrerae; assembly: GCA_002564285.1. Classification (NCBI taxonomy): domain Eukaryota; kingdom Metazoa; phylum Chordata; class Mammalia; order Rodentia; family Octodontidae; genus Tympanoctomys; species Tympanoctomys barrerae. The sequence goes on from NDGN011464238.1 coordinate 7,853, forward strand.
ACACTGTGGGGCAGGGGGCTGAGTTCCCTCACCTCCCAACAGGAGCCTGCGGTCCAACTGGCAATGGCCAAGCAACAACCAACATCCCCAAATATATGTCTGGCACCGTATTAGCTTTGGATTACTTTCATTACTGTATATTTATTTCTACTGCTCAAGATCCCCTTCTGGCCAGACATGCCCTGATCTATCAGAGATAGATAGATAGATAGATAGATAGATAGATAGATAGATAGATTCATTATACTGACCAAAAATGCTAGCATTTATTAAAGCCACCAGCACTGTAGTAATACTCATAATAATTCCATAGGAATGGTTCTATTACTAATCCCCTTTCAAAGAAGTGCAGAGAATCAAGATTACAAAGCTAGTATCTTGAAATGCCTCGACTAAATACATTACTAGCTTGTCTGTCTCTAAAACATGGCTCTCAGCTATTGTAGAAAGAGACTCTCTGAAAATGAGATATGGAAAGTTGGCTTCCTATCTTCTCAAGTTTCTCTAAGCTCCTTTAGCTTTTAGTCCTGGACTTCCCCCCCCCCACTGTCATGGCCACCAGCCCTAAGGATGCTCACATGTGTGGAAGACAAGCATGATGGGAGATCATCAGGATCTCCTAGAACCTTAGGTACAAAGAAGTTCAAACCCATGCCCCAGAAGTGCTTCAGGGAGTAGGGCATCTTTCTATGAGCTTCAACAAATGAGATGGCGCTAAGTGGAGGCAGCATCATAAGAAGTCCTCTCATTTAAGAAGCACTACACAGACATATCACAAGAAAAAAACAGATGGTGACAGCAAGTGGAGGGAGGAAAGAAAGAAGAAATAAATGAAAGAATGAAGAAAAAGAAATAGAGAACCAATCTAGGAGAACAAATAACAAAAGAACAATAAGTTATTTCTCATCATTCTTTCAAGCTGTATAACATCTTACTAAGAGTATAATGTAAGGGCTCAAAGATGAGATAAGATTAAAAACAGAAAAGGAGATTGAGGATCTAAGGAAATAAATTTGAGGACCCAAAACGCATAATTACAGACCTAACACAAAAATTGAGAGTGCAAGGAACAGGTATACATTTCTGAAAATAAATTATTTATATGAATGAGATTTGGAGATAAGCACAGTAAATGCAGATTAAAACAAAGACATGAGAGTGAGTACAGAGAAGCCAATAGATTTTTAAAGCATCTAATAAATAAAAGATAAGCATCCAACTCCAAAGGTAAATTTTTTCACAATGTCTAAATAAAAAAAAATGACTATGCAAACTGAAAGACAAATGATATTCCAGCAAAATTTAAAACCATGCAGGTAAATAGAGTATATTGGCTAAAGAATGACATTTCAAACATTGACAATTCAGAATAACACAAGACCACAAGGGGTGAAAATTAGGCACATCTTGGCCTTCTCTGGGCAATGTTGCCCACAAAGCAGCCTCTATAACATTCTAAGAAAAAAGAAAAATCTCCCCCAGGGTACTACAGCCACAGGAGAGTGCTGCTATACAAAGACAGAATAGTCTTTTCCCAAGATCCAAAACTCAGAAAGACAGCACCCGGGAGCCCTTCTCAAATAAAACTAGGTGACAATGTCATTCAGCCAATTAAGACATAAAAAGAGGTTAGGCATTAAGACACCATGAAAAAGCACTAGAGGGAAGCGCTGAATCTATCTAGTACTTATACTACTGCGAAACAACCCTCCCGAGCAAACCTATCCTGTTGGACAGCAAATGCGTCCCAGCCGGGTTCTCAGCCGGACTCTCGCTCTCCTTGACCCAGCCTCACTTCTGACTTGCTAGTCACAGAGCAGAAAGAGGAAGCTCCTGGTCAGAACAATGTAAAACTAAGAAGATAACTAATAAAACTCAAATTTTGTCTGACAGTATTGATATCGTCAGCCTTCCCAGCCTAAGCCCAGCCAGCCGGAGCCCCTTGGCACACAGCCCAATGCACACAATGGCTCCGCCCCCGTCCCCAGGGCCGACAGATGTGGGCCCTCCTCTGCCATCCCCGTGTTCCCTGACTCTGAAGAAGGCACCTGATGTCCCTGAGAGTCATTTTTCCAATCAGTAAAATTCATTCATTTAACCACTACAAAGTCTCCAAGGCTCTCAGATCAGTACTTCTATGGTTTAGATGCTGAGTCTCTCCACGTGGGGGCTGGGCAGTTGGGGGCTGGGTGCCTTTTGAGAAAGTGAATGGTAGGCAGCAGTAACACAATGTGGCTTTTAAAATATATGGAAACAGACTGTGACCACCACCCCCTTCTTTCCCCCCTTTTGCGGTACAAGTGATAATTAAACCTAGGAGGGCCATGAGTGTGGTGGCGCACACCTGTAATCTAGCTTGCGAGGCTGGGACAGGGGGATCACTACAAGTTGGAGCTGTGTAGCCAGACCCTGTACCAAAATATATATATAGTAGGAGTGCCAGACTATGTCCCCAGTCTTTTTTATTTTCTTATTTTGAGACTTGGTCTTGCTATACTGCCCAAGTTGGTCTTAAACTTGTGATCCTCCTGCCTCAGCCTCTTGAGGAACTGGGTTGCAGACAGACTCACAGACAGACAGCTACACCTGGTATGACTTTCATTTCTTCATGTTTCACATCACCACACGGGTTAAATTTAAGTATTTTTTATGAAATACTATCTTAAAGTAAAGAAGCATTTATTCAATTATATCTGTAGTGTAATTAGGTATATTTCCTTCTATTAAATATTAAGCACATATTTTTAAATAATATTTAGCATTGCAACCTCATTTTTATTAAAGTGATTTATCTCTTTTCTATATGGGTAAATGGATATGAAAATAACAGTACTGATGTTTATTTCTAACAAGTATTCTTTCTGAGGAGTTATTTTACTACTTTCATCTTTAAACTTTTCTCTATATAATTATTTTAAATTAACATGTGCCTTTTTTTCAAATACAATAAAATGGTTTGCCTTTGTTTAAAAAAAAAAAGAATGTATGGATGAAGGAGAGGAAAGAAGGTAGAAAGGGAGGGAGGGGAAGCCCATATGTCAAAATATAGGTGCAGACATGGCTATCCAGAATTAGCGGTGGAGTAGTAGAACACAAGCCTTTGGGCCGGCCAGATAGCTCAGCGGACTAAAGCACCCGCTTAAGCAGAGTGCAACAGCCTGCTTAAGCAGAGTTCAATCCCTGGTGTGCCAGGCCGGACCCACCCCCAGGCGTGCTGAGATGATGCTTGGGTGTGGTGGTGCGCACCTGTAATCCCAGTGCTTGGGAGGCTGAAAACAGGAGGATCACTAAGAGTCCAAGCTACATAGTGAGATCATGTAGAACCTGTCCTAAACACAGAAGAAAAAAAAAAAAAAAAAGCAATGACCCTTCACTTTCAGTAACTGGCATTTTTTTCTGTTATTGTACTTGCCTCTTGGGCCTGACACAGAAAAGGAAGGAAATCAGTGCAGACCAGACAACCCACCAGGTGCTTTTCCATAAATTGTCAAACTTTTGGGACAGGGGTCATCTTCCCAGTTTAAAGACAAATCCAAGGCTTGGAGAGGTGGTGAGTTGCCTGGTTTCATCCAGTAGATTATGATAATGACAGTGATGATGATGCTGGGTCCTTACCCAGCATGCACCAGGCTCCATGCTAGGTATCTATGAAGAGCAAGAAGAACCCAGGATGCAGCACCGTCCAAGGTTGGAGGTCTGGAAGCAACTACAGAATTGCTGGTGGGGACCTATCCAGGAAGACTGAAGAAAACGAGGCTGCTTCCAGGGCAACTGGAAAGAGTTGAGCTCTTCTAAATCCCTCGAGTTGCCTTTCTCGTACCTCTTTCTTCTTGTATCTTCTCCACCCCGAAAGCTTCTTGGGTGGTGCCATCCATGTTAGGTATCGGTCTTCCCCTCTCGGTTTGCTGTCCTAGCTGTCAACACACCCAGAACTGTGCTTCCCTGATGTGTGAGGTGTTTCTTTTCTTTTTTAAAAAAAATCTCATTTATTTATTTATTTGGTAGAAGGTCTCACTATGCAGCTCAGACTGGTAGTGATCCTCCTGTTCCAGCCTCCCCAGTGCTTGGATTGCAGGCATGTGCCACCATGCCTGGCTTTGGTGACCAGCCACTGACGCACCCAGGATTCTGGGGCTGGCACAACACGAGTACTGAGGATCAAACCCAGGACATTGCTCTTGCCAGCAGGCACTTAGACCACTGAACTATCTGCCCAGCCCAGCTAGGTGTTTCTTAATCGGCTTAAATGAGTATACCAAGATTAAAAATCATGTCGGTCTCCACTTTGAGATCCTCCTGCTTCAGCCTCCCAAGTAGCTGAGATAATAGGAGTGTCTGGCCTCTCCCAGTCAGCAATTCTTATTTGTTTTGAAAACATAATCCCAAGAGACACATTTTATTGCCAAATGTAATAAGTACCTAAGGAATCAACCTCCAATCTGTCTCACACCCAAGCCCATGCTATTTGCTCTACTCTGCTCTCACAGACTTGAATAAGAGTGGCTTGTGCTGGCCACCCAGGCAGCTCACTTGAGTGAATGGAAAGTGGCTGTTCAGGGGCTTCCAGCAAGCCCTGAGGGTTTCTGTGTTCAGAGTTTAAGGGCGGCCCAGCTCCCACTGGGATCTCTGGCACCTGCCACAGTCATGAACCCTCCTCATCCCAGGAGGCTGCGCTGAGTGAAACAGGGAGTGGGGCAGCCTGGGGTTTCTCGGGATGGCTCCCGGGCCCATCAGCTGGAAGCTAGGGCCCTGTTTCAGCAGGTGTTACCTGGATAGGTCTGACACCAGAAGTACCTACCCTGGCTGGATTCAGGCTGGGGGAAAGCACACCTGTAATCCCAGGACTCTGGGAGGCTGAGGCAAGAGGGCCACAGGCCTGAGCCCAGGCTGGGCAATTTAGTGACTTACTGAGAGCTTTTCTAAAATAAATAAATAAATAAATAAATAAATAAATAAATAAATAAATAAATAAATAAATGTATGTATGTAAAAAGGGCTGGGATGTGGCTTAGCCTTGAGGCTCTGGGTTCAATCCCTGGGACCACAAACATGCAAAAAGAAACACTCAGCTAAGAAAGCAAGCAGAATAATAGTCACCAGAGGAACACAGACGACAGCGCTGTCCAGTGAGTGTCACCAAATCTGGATTTCCATTCCTCCTATGCCATCCATCCCAGGTATGATCCTGGGGGAGTCACTTGATGTCTCTAAGGCTCCTTTTCCCCATCAGTAAAATGAAATGCTTTATCACTGAAGGATTTCTAAAGTTCCCAGCTTGATGGGCTGGCTTGCCTGTAGTCCAGCTCTCTGGGAGCAGATGCAGGAGGGTTGCAAGGTTGGGATCAGCCTGGGCAATTTAGCAAGATCTTGTCTCAAAATAAAAGTGGTGGGGGATGTAGCTCAGTGTGAAGGGCCTAGATTTGAACCACAGTGCCATAGCAAACAAAGCAAAACAACAAAACTTTCACCACCCAATTAAAGAATAAGGCTTTGTACAGCCTGGGTGGCTGGTGGCCGGGTTCTCTTTGAGACATTAACTGGCAGCCAGGGATCCAAGCGAGCAAGGAGTGAGAGGATTAGAACTGTCCTCAACTGAAAGGGACTTCAAGTTTAAGCTTTAGAGGCCACAAGACGGGGGCTCCACACAGGTCCTTTCTTGCCTCCTACAGGTGGGTCTCGGCAGCCCATCCACAGGCCCAGACAGACCACAGACCTTTATAAGATTATCTGCTCATCACAGCCTGGACCTGAGCCCCCGAGAAGTGTGGCTGCACAATGAGATGCTCTTTTATGATGCAGTAAAAGAGAGGAAATCGCCTTGGCCTCTGGCCTCGTCCTGCGCTCAGTAAGTAACTGGGCAACCTGAGCCCAGCCTCCTGCTGGCAAGGCTCTGAGAGTTTCCACCAGAGGGGCTGCCTCCATGTGACAGGGCTACAAAGAGGGGCTAGAGCAGGGACAGGAGGGACAGGCCCTCTCTCCAGACCTGAAGGAGACACCAGGCATTGCTTAAACGAAAGACACAGCATTTAGAAAAGCCAGGGGCACCCACATTATGTCAGCAGTGTTGCAAATGGAGAAGCAATCATTAGCCAGATTTGGGGAAGCAATCGCTCTTTAGATCTTATTATTTTCTCTGAAAAGTAAGTCATGCCCAGAATCACTGCTTTTCCTACTATTTCCACTTGGTGTCAGGATTTCTAGTGATGGTTTTCACCCCAAAGTAAAATAGGGGTTTCTTAACCAGCTGTGTGCCCGAACCCTTTGGGGCATGGCAGCACTTGTAAGAGTGAGCCCATGCATGAGTCAACCTTGACTGCGTGTATTAACTCATCAACCCTTGCTGCACGGGAGACTCAATCAAACAGAGAAGGAAAGTGATATTAGCACTCCCATTTTACTGATGAGAACCTTGCATTCCAGAGATGCTAAGTAACCTGCCCAGGGCCATATAATTGCTAAGCTGCAGAGTCAGAAATCAACCGCAGGCTGGTCTGGGCTTTGAACCACCAAACATCTGCCTCTCACAAGCCCTTACTGCAACTATAGGTCTCTGAGTTCTCCCCATTTCAAGAAACATCTTAATCTTAAGACATGTGGGGAGACCCATTCTCCTTCCCCCACCCAAAGGGTTAGGAAGGAACTTTTGGTGTTTTGCTTCTCTCTTTGGCATATTCCTCCCAGGAGAGGAGAGGGTGGGATGGGCGAGATGGTCAAGTGGTGAGGAATGTGGCTTCCACTGGACTAGCCCTTGGTCATGGATGGAGGTGGTGGGTGGCCTCTCTCCAAAGGCAGCTGAACAGCTATGGTGGCCAGGCTAGAGTGCCTCTGCTCCTCCAGGCAAGCAACCCAGTGGGCGTGTCCCTTGGACCCCACTATCTCCTCAGCCAGGACTCATCTAGCCTAGCAAGGTGGATCAGAACTCTGATTCTGGTACCACATCCCAGCCACACACACCATCCACCCCTTCCAGCAAGACCTCCCATACTGTGCCTCCACTGGGGCTTAGTTCTGAGAATATAGTGTTATGGTTTGTGTCTAGTTGTCCCCACAAAGCCTCGTGTAAGTTAGGGAGCAGATGCAGCTGGAATAGCAATGAGCGGCTTGAGGGGCGGGGCCAGAGGACCAGGGCGGGGTCAGAGAGACAAACTGTTCAGCTGCCTAGCCTGTGTTTTCTCAGAGGCATATAGAGGGTCATCCTAGACACAGCAGCGCCCCAGCCTCTCCTCCAGTGTTTTGAAACTTCCAGTAACTGTGAGCTAGATAAACCTTTCCTTCCCTCATGTTGAGTGTCAGGTATTTGTCCCAGCAATGAGAGAAGAGTAACTAATACATAGAGGGAGAAGTGGTCACCAGTGAGGCCCACAAAATAACTCCAGACTCAAGAGCACCAGAAGTCTTCCTTCCCCTCCCAGAAGTCTTCCTTCCTCTCCCAGAAGTCTTCCTTCCCCTC